>JAVKPL010014310.1:0-81866 GCA_032173675.1 Gastrolobium villosum | reverse complement strand
ATCAGACATTGAATAGTCGGGCAAACTCGCACTCAGCCGTAGGGTCATACGAAGTCTGGAGGAATTCTTCAATTGTCGCCGCATCAAATGGCACTTCTTTCCCTCTCACCCAACTCTTTCGGGTGGCATTGACCATGTTATTCAGCAGTTTAGTGTCATACACGTCCTGCTTTTCAGCGGACAGAAATCTTCTGGGATCAAAATTTGTGCGGGGTCTTTTTGCAGTAGACGACCCTTCTGTGCTCTTTTTCAGTCTTTTCTCCTGAAACTCAGAAAAGTTCCCAATACATGTGCACAACAAATATTATCAGCAGACAGATTCATTTCATATTATCATTCAGCTCAATTCCCAGATTTAAATTCAACCATCTCCTCAACTAAATAATTCCAACCCCATTAATCATGCCAAACAACACTTGTATCAAGACACTTTATGACCAACACAGCATTAATATCGAACAAATTGCAACTTTACAAAAAATAGCACCGCATATTTTCAGCAAAAGTTCAACATCATTTTACCAGCATTCAATCCCAATCTGAACAAACACATACCACATGCAATCCATTATGACTATCGAAATCATACCTCTCCTATACGTGCAACCATCATCAAGCAATGAAAGAAAAGAAATAATGGATGTGTACCTTTTCTCCAGCCATTTTGATGGAAACTTATGCAGAATTTTAATCCTCACGTGAACAGTGGAGAAGAAAGACTATGGTGGAGATGATGGCGGTGTGGCGGTGGATAGTGGCGGTGAACAGCGACGGTGTGTGGTGTGTGGTGGTGGTGTGGTGTGTGGTGGTGGTGTGGTGAAGTGGTGTGTGATGGTGTGAAGTGGTGGTGTGGTGGCGTGAGAGAATGGGGAAAGGAAAGGGAAGGAGGGAGAGGGAGATGAAGGAGAAGAGTGAGGAGGGAATAGGGAGTAGGTGGAGGGGGGGGAATAAAAGAAAGAAAATATAAGAAAAAGGGGAGGGGGTGAGCCGCGGCGCTTGGGATTAGGGTTGCGCACTTAAAATCCTATCCACGCTGCAAGCGTGGGATTCCACGCTTGAAGCGTGGACCTACTGCCTCTGACGTTCCAAATTCCTTGTCCACGCTGCAAGCGTGGGGTTCCACGCTTGAAGCGTGGACCTACTGTCTGTTGACCTTTCAAATTCCATCCCCACGCTTCAAGCGTAGGGTTCTACGCTTGGAGCGTGGGACTACTGTCCCCTTTTGAATTTCCTGCGCTGCAAGCGTGGGTTCCCACGCTTGGAGCGCAGACTTGCTGTCCTTGGCCCTTCAACTTCCTTTTCCACGCTCCAAGCGTAGGGTTCCACGCTTGGAGCGTGGACCTACTGCCTGTGTGTGGTTCTTGCGCTGCAAGCGTGGATTCCCACGCTTGAAGCGCCCAGCTTCTGTTTCAAACCTCTTTTCTACGCTCCAAGCGTAGGTTTTCACGCTTGGAGCGTGGAACCTCTGTCCCAAGTTTCTTTTCTCTGCTTGAAGCGCAGAGTTCTACGCTTCAAGCGTAAACTCTCTGGAGCATTTTCACTTCCTTCTTTTATTCAATTTTTTTAATTTTTCTCTGGTTATCTAAAAAAAATGAAAACAAGAAACAATAAAAGGATAAAAATGTTGGGTTGCCTCCCAACTAGCGCGTGTTTAACGTCCCGAGCCTGACGGTTACCTCATTTAAGTTGCAATTGAATGAAGGCGCAAAGCCACAACTTGTTTCACTACGGGTCCTCCATGGAAGAATTTCAATCTAGAGCCATTGACCTTGAAGGGTCTGTCGTCCTCCATGGAAGATATCTCCACAGTACCATATGGAAAGACCTTTTTAATCACAAAAGGTCCTGTCCACCTGGATTTCAACTTCCCTGGAAAAAGTTTCAATCGGGAATTATATAACAATACCTGCTGACCAGGCTCAAACTCCTTGTGTTTAAGTTTGCTATCATGATACTTCTTCGCTTTTTCTTTATAAATCCTAGAGCTTTCAAAGGCTGAATTCCTAAACTCATCAAGCTCTAACAGTTGAAACTTTCGTTTCTCAAGAGCTGCTGTGGCATCAAAGTTTAGGAATTTAATAGCCCAAAAGGCTCTATGTTCAAGCTCCACTGGTAAATGACAAGCTTTCCCGTACACAAGCTGATAGGGAGACATTCCTATCGGAGTTTTGTATGCAGTTCGGTATGCCCACAGTGCATCATCCAGTCTTTTTGACCAATCCTTTAGAGAAATACTGACAGTCTTTTCCAGGATTCGCTTCAGTTCCCTATTGGAAACTTCCACTTGGCCACTTGTCTGTGGATGATAAGGTGTAGCGACCTTATGCTTGACACCATATTTTGTTAACAGATTTTCAAACTGCTTATTGCAAAAATGAGAGCCTCCATCACTTATGATTGCTCTTGGCACTCCAAATCTGGTAAAGATATTCTTTCTTAGGAAGTTTACAACCACCTTCGCATCATTAGTAGGAAGAGCTGTTGCCTCAACCCACTTAGAAACGTAATCCACAGCTACCAGAATGTACTGGTTGGAATAGGAAGATGGAAATGGTCCCATGAAATCAATCCCCCATAAATCAAATAATTCCACCTCCATAATAGTGTTTAGAGGCATTTCATCTTTCCGGGAAATGTTCCCTGTCTTTTGGCATCTTTCGCATTTTTCCACATATTCTCTGGCATCTTTGAAAAGAGTAGGCCAGTAATACCCACTTTGCAATACCTTTTGTGCAGTTCTATTTCCACCAAAATGACCACCATAATCAGAATTGTGACAATGCCATAAAATTTCCTTGATTTCCAATTCTGATACACATCTTCTCAAGATTCCATCAGCACATTGGAAATACAGGAATGGATCATCCCATATATACCTCCTGGTATCATGTAAGAACTTTTTCACTTGTTGCTTTGTGAGATCAGGAGGTACTTTCTTGATGACCTTAAAATTAACAAAATCAGCAAACCATGGTTCCATATGTAGTGCAAAAATTGGTTCTTCAGATAATTTCACAGATATTGCAAGGACTTGTTCATCCGGAAAATAATCGTTGATCTCTAAAGCAGGATCATCTTGTAAGGTCTTCTCTCGGATTCTGGATAAGTGATCCGCAACCTTATTTTCCATTCCTGACTTGTCTTTGATCTCTAAATCAAACTCTTGAAATAACAACATCCACCTTAACAGCCGTGGTTTTGCATTTTGTTTAGAGATCAAATACTTTATTGCTGCGTGATCAGTAAAAATGATGGTCTTGGCACCAAGGAGATACGGTCTAAATTTATCAAGTGCATAGACCACAGCGAGCATCTCCTTCTCTGTTGTTGCATAGTTTACCTGTGCTTCATTCAGAACTTTGCTAGCATAATAAATTACGTGCAACAGTTTGTTTCTTCGTTGGCCAAGAACAGCACCAATAGCTAGATCACTAGCATCGCACATCAACTCAAATGGCATACTCCAATCAGGTGAAACCAAGACAGGAGCAGTAGTGAGTTTTTCCTTTAATAAATTAAAGGCTTTGAGACATGCATCGTCAAAAACGAACTCATTATCTTTCATGAGAAGTTGACTTAGTGGCTTGGCAATTTTTGAGAAGTCTTTGATGAATCTTCTATAAAAGCCAGCATGACCAAGGAAACTCCTCACTCCATTAACATTAATTGGAGGAGGTAGTTTTTCAATGAGCATTAGTTTTGCTCTATCAACTTCTATACCTTCCTTAGAAATTTTGTGTCCAAGCACAATGCCTTCTTGGACCATGAAATGACATTTTTCCCAGTTAAGGACCAGATTTGTCTCTTGACATCTTTTTAGTACTTTAGATAAATTGCCTAAGCAATCATCAAAGCAAGAGCCAAATACCGAAAAGTCATCCATGAATACTTCTAAGAACTTTTCTACCATATCTGAGAAGATTGATAACATGCACCTTTGAAAAGTAGCAGGTGCATTGCACAATCCAAACGGCATTCTCCTATAGGCAAAAACGCCAAAAGGACAAGTGAATGCTGTCTTTTCTTGATCTTCTGGAGTCACTGCAATTTGATTATAACCACTGTACCCATCAAGGAAACAATAATATGAATGACCTGCTAACCTTTCCAGCATTTGATCCACAAAAGGGAGAGGAAAATGATCCTTCCTAGTTGCTTCATTAAGCCGTCTGTAGTCAACACACATTCTCCATCCAGTAATTGTCCTGGTAGAGATTAATTCATCCTTATCGTTCTTTACCACAGTAACACCTCCTTTCTTTGGTACAGTTTGTACAGGACTCACCCATGCAGTATCTGATATTGAATAAATCATTCCAGCATCAAGAAGTTTAACTACTTCTTTTCTCACCACTTCTTTCATCATGGGGTTTAATCTCCTTTGAGGCTGCCTTACAGGTTTGATATCATTCTCCATGAGAATTTTATGCGTACAGAAGGAAGGGCTTATACCTTTAAGATCAGCCATGGACCATCCTAAAGCAGTCTTATGCTTTAAAAGAACTTCTTTCAATTTCTTCTCATCATCAGCAGATAAACTGTTATTTATGATCACTGGATATGTTTCATTGTCACCCAGGAACATATACTTTAGGGCTGGAGGTAACTCCTTAAGATCAACTTTAGGAGCACCTATTTCCTTGTCAGAAGTCTTCTGTTCAAGCAATTCATTAGCAACTTTAATGTCTTCCTCAAAAGGGATATGATCTCTTTCTTGCAATTCAACAGTAAATTCTTGCAAGGGAGTTTCATCTTCATGCATCACTTCCTCTAAGACATTAATTTCAAAACAATCACTATCATCATCTGGTCTTTTTATTGCATCAAAGACATTGACAGTGATTGTGTCTTCATTCATCCTTAGCACCAGCTTTCCCTGTTCTACATCAATCATTGCACGGGCTGTGGCCAGGAAAGGTCTACCCAATATGAGAGGCATTTCATTCTCAACCTCCATATCAAGCACAATGAAATCAGCCGGAAAGATGAACTTGTCAATTTTTACCAGAACATCTTCGACTATTCCACTTGGTTTCCTCAAGGATCTATCAGCCAGCTGAAGAGAAACCATAGTAGGCTTCAATTCAGTGATCCCTAAGGCTTTACAAACAGATAAGGGCATCAGATTAATACTTGCCCCTAAATCACACAAAGCTTTGCCAATCTTTGTGTTTCCTATTTCAATTTCAATATTAAAGCTTCCAGGATCACGAAGTTTGGGAGGAAACTTCCTAGTAATAATAGCACTGCACTCCTCATTAAGTGCAACTGTTTGGCATTCCTGTAGCTTTTGCTTCCTGGAAAGGAGGTCTTTCATGAATTTGGCGTAGTTTGGCATATTAGCCAATGCTTCAGCGAACGGAATGTTCACATGTAATTTCTTGAAAAGATCAAGAAATCTGTCATAACTCTTGGCTTTTAATTCTGGCTTCAACCTTCCAGGATAAGGTGCCATTTTCAGCAGATACTCTTCACTGAGTTCAAATTTTTCTTTTGGAAGAGTAGCTGTCTCCTTCTCATCATCAGTTGGTTTCAATACCTCAGGAGATTCTTCTTTTTCTTTTTCAGGTTTCTCCTCTTGTTCAATCTTCTTTTCCTTCTCAATAGGTTTTGGTGGTGATGATACCACTTTCCCACTTCTAGTTGTAACTACCAAACAATCTTCCTTGGGGTTAGTGGTAGTGTTACCAGGAAAGGTACCTGGAGCTCTATCAGATAATTGTTGGGCTAGTTGACCAATCTGATATTCCAGGTTCTTGATTGAAGCTTTTGTATTTCTGGAATCAGCTCTGCTCTCCTCAATGAAAGCATTGGTACTTCTTTGATTAGCCTTACTTTCCTCAATGAAAGCGTTGGTACTTCTTTGATTAGCCTTACTTTCCTCCATGAGAGTGTTAGTACTTTGTGCTAATGATCCGACTAAACGCTCCAGGTCAGAAGGCTCTTTTTTTGGAATAGGTGGTGGTTTTAGATAATTGTCTGATGTCATATCTAAACCAGTACCTTGATAATTTTTCCTCTGGTAATTATTACCACCAGCAGCATTATTTTGATTTCTTGAGAAATTTTGATTAGGGCGCTGATCATACCAAATACCATTTACCTGAAATTGCTGAGTAGAATCTGAGGACATCAATGTAGGACAAGTATTGGTATCATGATCTTCATGACAATACTCACAATCAAGGATAACTGCACTTGCTTGCACTTTGGAAAGTTGCATCCTTTCAAACTTCGCATTTAGATTGGACATTTGTTGGGACAACAACTTCTGTTCCGCCAGCATTGCACTATTATCATTGAGCGGCACTGCTTCCCTTTTTCCGGTCCTTATAGATGTTTCATTCTCGTTCTTAGCTAACTTGTCAATAAGATGATATGACTCAGAAGCCAGTTTGTCACCCAAAGAACCGCCTGCTGCAGTGTTAATCACCAATTTTGTTTCTGGTAGACAACCATTGAAGAAGATTCTCACTTGGTCCCCTTGAGATAGGTTATAATGAGGAACCTTTCTCATGAGGGCCTTGAATCTATTCCAAGAAGCGCAGATGGTCTCTCCAAATTGTTGTTTGAAGGAGGTGATATCATTCACCATGTTGTTGTATTTCTCCATGGGGAAGAACTCTGCAAAGAATTTTTCAGATAAATTATCCCAAGAAATGATGCTATCTGCAGGTTGTCTTTCCATCCAATCAAGAGCTTTTCCCTTAACAGAAAAAGGAAAAAGTCTTAATCGGATTGCATCATCAGAAACATGTGGAGGCTTTGTAGAGTCACAGATTCGTAAAAATCTGTCAATGAATCTGTGAGGATCTTCATTGTCCTCTCCTCCATACTTTTCTCTTTCGGCCAACTGAATGATGTTGGACTTGAGTTCCCATTGATTGTTCCCAAGTTCTGGTGGAACAATTCCAGCATTGGGCCTGTTGAAGACAGGCGTGAGGATGGTGTTCATCCTAGGATCAGCATTCTGATTAGGAGCAGCCATCTCTAGGGTTTCAGCTACTGGAATGGGAGTTGTCTGTGCCCTTTTTCTTTCCTTCTCTTTTTGAGCAATTCGTTCGCTTCTCCTTAGAAAAGCACTGCTTTGCATACAACTTTAGAGAAAAGATTAGTAGCACAGATTCAAAACAAAAATAAAATAAAATAAAATAACTACAATTTAATCTTTAAAATCAAGATTAATTGATTTAAGAAAAACACTCCCCGGCAACGGCGCCAAAAACTTGTTACGTGAATCGGCAAGTGTACCGAATCGCGCAAGTAATACAGTGATAAATCACAGTTCGTATCCACAGAGAGTGTGTTTAAATCAATTAAAACTCTTTCTTTTAAGATTAAATATTTCAAAAGGGTTTTGACACGAATGTCAGGATTGTGTGAAAATTTGATTTGTAAATTTAAAAGACTTGTTTTTGGTTCTTTTTGAATAAGAATTGAAATAAGGGTTTAAATATATGAGAAAAGCGCTGTAGTAGGGAGCACTCACCAATGATCCCCACCTTTTACTCTGGATTAAGTTAAGTATTAATATATAAATCGTGAACTTAGATAATTATCAGATAAAAGTATCAATAGTTAATTCTCAATCCCTTGAGGAATTAACCCTTTAATCTCATATAGAACCCTAATTCCTTGAGGTGCCCTATATGAGATCAAGCATAACGATCGATAATTGAAACATCTACAATATGAATCATGTCTATGTCTAGATCATGTTCATACCGTCGTTCTATCCCCTTTCCGGATTAAAGACCTCAGATCCCTCTTGTTGGCCCTAATCCTCAGATTTATTATTACTTACTAGATTGATCGGATCTAATAATAACAATAACAATACGAACAGAATAGAACGAAATTCAAAAGATAAATATATTCATAAAAACTCAATCCATTGTATCAGGGGTTCACAAGGGTTCGTGACCCTAACTACAGCAAAAGAGGTTCTAGCCAACCATTATCATGGCTAGAATCCAAAATTCAATTGAAAAACAAAAACTAAAAGAACTACAGAAAGGTAGAAGAAGAGATCTCTCTCAGAACTTCCGCCTCCGAATGATCTCAGATGTGTAGAATATCAGATGTGTCTCCTAGGGTTGCCTTATGCCCTTTTTATAACTTGAAAAATCCTCCTTTCCTCGCAACTGACAGCTGTCTTTCTAAATCCCACGCTTGGAGCGCAGGATTCACGCTCCAAGCGTGGAGCTTCTGCCATTTTTGCTTTCTCCACGCTCCAAGCGTGGAGTTCCACGCTTGCAGCGTGGACTCACTGTTCTGAAGTCTCCTCCCACGCTTCAAGCGTGGATTCCTACGCTTGGGGCGTGGGGCTTCTGTCTGATTCTTCTCCTTACTCCTGTATTTGTTATTTTCCTCCTGTAAACATGAAGAATTTGAGTGAGAGAGTGTCTGACAATTTTATTCAATAATTTCACCACATATACACTTTTATATACAGTTTTAGATCTGATTTCCTGCTGTTTTTGATCTATAAAAGTATATAAGAGAAGGAGAAAACAAAGAGGAAACACAATAGATTTTTAACGTTGAAAACCTTCCCTAAGGCAGAGGAGTAAAATCCACGGGACATTAGTCCAGAGAATCTTTCACTATCTAGAAGAAAGATTACAAAGAAATCAATTTTTTCTAGTTACACTAGAGGTACACTTAAGCATCACCAACAATGGTGATTACAAGTTCTTGTCCAAAGAGGTCTCACTCAAACTTTTCTCTAGAGGATTCTCTCAAAAACTTAGCTAACCTATATTACAAAGGTCTTCAAGTGTGTATATAAGGTGAGGGGGATCTCCACCTTCTTCTAGAATCTCATCAATGATTGAGTGGCCAGCATTCATTCAGGTGGTTGGGTTGACATTGAGCTATGCAACAATAGATGATGTGCATGCCTTAGTTACCAGTATTAAAGGCAGAAACACACCCTAATAAATCTCCCTTTTTCGACTTTAATGCGTCGGCTTCAGCAGCCCGACACCTTCACAACAGTCTTCAAATTTTCTTGTTGGTACCGGCTTGGTCATTATGTCACATCAATTCAGGTCGGTGTGCACTTTGACGAGTTCAAGTTGTCCATCTTCCACCACATCCTGGATATAGTGATATCTCACATCAATGCATAGTCATGGAGGGAGACACTGGAGTCAGTGATCCATGCGTAGTCATCGTAGGTGATAAGTCTATGAAAAGAGAGCATAAATATGATCGGGATAGATGTTGTTTAGTAAAAAAAAATGGAAAGAGACTATAAATTTGATTGGTCTGATTGAGTTGCAGGATTACCAAAGCCTAAATTTAAAAACCTACCTTAGCAATAACACTCAAGGGTAAAAGATGGAGAAACACAAAGAAAGCGAAGGTAGAAACATCAAAGGAAATTCAATAAAGAGAAAAGGAAAGGTAACCTATCAAAAGGTGCCCAATTTCGACCAGGAGCAAAAAACTAAAGAACAAAAGAAACCCTAGGCCTTTTTCTAGCATTCTTTCTTCATTTTGAATCCTTTAACCCACACCCAATCCAACCTCTTTCAATCTTTATTGCAACCTTCATGAACCCACAACCCACAAACCCATCATCTTTCCTGTTCTCTCTAAAAAATCCGATATGAACCAACCCACGTTAGCAATAGAAAAACAAATTAAAAAGAAAAATCCCGACTGTCATTGTGAGGGACGAGGTAGAAATGAAGTCGTACGAAAGGAGTGGATTTTAGGTGTTAATCGTGGGTGGTCCTAGAAAAAGGAAGGATTGGGCATTTCGTGGAGTGCAAACACATGTGTACGATGATCCAAGGCTCAGATGTTGCTGTGTATGAGAAAAATGAGATATAAAAAGAAAAACGAGTGGGTAAGAAAAAAGTCTTTTGTTAGTTTAGGGTGTTAGCTATTTTGGTTTAATGTTCCCGCTTTTTGATACATTTTTTCTTTTCTGTTTTTGTAAGCTATGAGCACAACCTACCTTGTGGTGAGGATGTGCAGTTACTGTTAGTGTTATTTCTATTTTGTTCTTGTAATTTTCATCTACTGTTAAGAAGCTCGTAAACTTATGGATATAAGCTAAACTTTCAAAAGATTGGGTTTTTATAGTACCTTATAGGGGTGTAAATGGGTTAGGCCGGCCTACGGCCTAGTCTATATTAGGCTAGGCTTGACGTATTACAAATAGTAAAATAGAATAGGCCTAAGTGTAAGAACCTGCACCGTTAAATTAGGAATTTAATTAATTATGAGCTTAAGTGAATAATTTCATAATTGACGTAGAATATGGGAAGATTGGAATATTTAATATAAGGGCTTAATAATGTTGAAAGTCGATTTTCCGACGAAAAGTGCAGATACCGGTTCTGCTCCACGATATAAGTGCGTATCAATGAAGTATCCCGGAAAATTATAATAAGTGTATGAATATTCCTAGAATAATATATAGGACTAGAAAAACAAGATTGAAGTCAGAATAATGAGGAGTGGTGTCAGGACTGATACCGGCTACGTAAAAATGCGTACCGACAAAGTGCTGCGAGAATTATAATAAAAATATGATAAATCCTAGAAAAACGGCTAGGTTCATAATCCAAAGTTTGGGATTAAAATATTAAGCGGAGCTATTAGTGCTAATATAGTGTGATTAATCATAATACGACTATATAATGGAGGGCACAGGTTTCTAGGTCAGAAACTACACACTCCTACGTGCCTCCATTTCTGATATTGAGCCCCCTCACTTGCCGCCACCTTATCCTCTCATGAAAACCACCAAGAGACTACATTTTCCATTGATTCTTCCCTCTTAATCTTTGTAAACACTCAGTAGAGTGATTTGTGAGGATGAAGGTCAGCCTTTGCTGAGTTGTGGTTGCTGCTTGTGCAGGTTTGGGGTGCTGCCTCTGAGTTGAGTGGTGTGCGAGTCATTCTTTTGATTGTTGGAGCTCCAAGTAATGAGCTTTGTGAAGAAAGAACCATTCTTCTTACCCATTTTTGTGGACCTTTGAAGTCAGATTTTTGGAGCCGCTTTGAGAGCTCCAAGAGCACATTGGTCTCTGTTTTAAGCCTTGGTGGTAAGCACCATCACCTTTGTCATGAGTTTTCTATGTTAAAAGTTGAGTCTTGGCATGTAAAAAGAGATGAGTAGGTAATCAACACCGTCACTGACCTAAATGTGTTTAAAGCTGCATGCTTTAACGTTTAAAAGTGTTAAAAATGGAACCTTGGAAGAGATATCTCGCAAAATGCAGAAACTACATTCTGTCGTGAAATATCCGGATATTGATATCCGGATATGGGCTTTGTGATATCCGGATATGGATATCCGGATATGGCCCCGACATATATCTGGATATTCTGGGAATTTTGAGCTGGGTACTGTTCTGTTCATACAGGATTGCGTACTGGGTTTGTGGACCCATGATTGTTAATGTGAACCTCTGTAATATTTGAACTAAGTCAGAATCACTTAGATTAAGGGCTTACGGCTTTGAGAGAAGCCTAAGGGCATGAAACAAAAAGGGAAACATTGTCGTTATGTCATGAACTTGTAGAGTATGAATATTGATATGATTGCTGGTCTAAACAGATTGTGATTGTGCTGTTTGTGGACCTTGGGCTAGTGTGGACTTTGGCTTGGATTGTTAGCTTGCGAGGTAAGCTTTCATGTCCTCGGTTTTGCCCATTGTTGGTTCCACCATACCTCATGGAGAGATGGTTTATATGCATGATGTGGTTTTATGAGATGTTATTGAATTGTTAAGTGCAAGTGCCTTATGATATGTATATTATGTTCCACCTAGACGGTAAGCTTGAGTATGTACATCATACAAGATGGTGATTCTGTGGGTGGGTACAAGTAGCGTCTTGTAGTACTATAGGTTGTAGACATGTAATTCCTACATGTTCTCTGGTCAGTAGGATTCTGACACACATGACATGATTATATGTTGCATTGCACAGATGTTGGAACTTATACTATTTTACTATTTTAGAACTTATATTGCACATGTAAGTGAGCTAGGGGGTGGAGAGATCCTTGAGGACCGCTTGTCTTACTGAGATTTCTTTTTAGATATCTCACCCCACGTTTGGGGCACATTTTCAGGTTCAGGTGCCTCAAGGGTTGAGACCTCTGGCGGCAGGAGGCTGGAGCTGAGTTGATATGCATGTTTATGCTGCTATGCTTGGATGCTGATTATATTTCATTGTTATTACCTAGTTATTTGAGTTGAGACTATGTTGGGCTTTGTGGCCTTATTTAGTGAGCATAGGGGTTGTCCATACCACATTTATTATGCTTTGGTTAATTGGACTCGTGTTGTATAATGAATCAGGATTCTATCCGGTCTACGAGTTGTAGTTCCGTAACTAGATAGACATCTATATATGGGGTTATTCAGTTAGTTAATTCATTGCAATTTACATACATGCGATATTTTGTAAAAGAATTAAGTAATCAACTTGGTTAATAATGATGACGTCATAATTGAAAAGGAAAAGTTAGCTTCCGCATTTAATTAGCTGCGCATTACCATTTGGATGTTAATACACCGGTGCACACGGGGTGTTACACTTGGCTTTTCAAAAAATCTACTTAGAAAATAGGCCATAGGCTTTTTTATATATGTCGGGCCTATAAGCCTACAAGCCGACCGACCTATATCACATTTTTTATTTTAAATAAAATAAATAAAATTATTATTTTAATAATTTTAAATAATAAAGTAATATTATTTTAGTTATTCTTTTAATTGTTGAATGTTTAATAGGCTTAAACGGGCTAACAAAGTTAGGCTAAGGCTTTTATTCTTAAAATATAGGTCAGATAAGACTTGTAATTTGAGGCCTACACAGGCTAATAGGCCAGGCCAGATCCAAATTTTTTACACAGACATAGCCGATTTAAACCAAAGTCTAGCCTATTTACATCCTTGGTACCACACCTCCAGTTGTTATTAGGATGGAAGATTCTCTGTTTTAAAGTTTTACTTCAGATTGATCATAGCTATTTTTATTGCTTAAAGATGATGAAGTTTGGCCAACTATTTATGGTTTTTATAAGAGACATTTGCTGAGAAGCAAATGCTCTTGTCCAAGCCTTGGGCACATGGAGTTGAGTGATAAATCACTCAATGATACTCACTTCAGAAATAAAGTAGTTTCACTTGTAACTTATATATATGTGTGCTTCGTGGTTCTAAATAATCCTCTTTCATAGACGTATATAAATGGGTTGTATTTTGGATAAAACAATTTTTGATCAATTAAAAATTGACATTTAAGTTTTGTTAATATGAAATTGTTGAAGAAGCAACCTGACAATCTATTCAATGTGATAACTCTTGGTGGGAGGGAAAATTAAAATTCAATCGATTTTCATTTATCATTTTTAATCAATCTTTTTGCTGCTTAGTTTATTTAATCTAGAATTGCAACTTTCATATTAAAAGAAATATAAATCATTCTAAAAAATTCCATTAATTAATTTTCACTGAGTTTATTTTTGCATCAATTAAACCTTTGTTTAAAAATAAGATTTTCCCAAAAATATTTCTTCACGCCTAGTTTTTACTTAGAAGTCTGTTTTTACTTTTAATTTTTTTTAATTTTTGTTTCTGATTAGTAATTACGAATTATTTTCAGAGTAAACTTGCCATGATCCCTGTTGGAATGATAATCACGTCGTAATATGCCCTTATTACTTGTTGTCGCGAACACTTGCACACCACTTGTATAAGTATTAGCAAGGCAACAATAGGCTACATTCAAGAAAATATCCTCACCAAGGAGGAAGACCTTGGTATCAGTGTTATTAGCCATCGCAGTGATGCTTTTGTCTTCTTTCTTCTTAGACTCGACTTGATCCGACTTCATATTATCGCTTTTTTGATCTTTCTTCAGAGTTCGACAATCAGGCTTCTTGAATAGAAGCAAATCAATTCGTACTTCGGCCTAGACCAGCCTCTAGACTTGTCATGATCCTGGCTCTCGCTACAACCACGGGAGCCAGACCTTCCTTAATTCTCAGCAACATTCGCCTCGGACATGCTGCACACATCACATTCTTTTCTTCTGGATTCTTCGTTCAGGAGGCTGCTAGTTACTGCGTCCATTATCAGTTTTTCACCTGAAACGAGTTGCTTAAAGTCACCACTAGGATATCCCGACTTTTTGGTAACGAACTCAAAAGCAGCAGAGCTTGCATCTCGTTATCAATCTTCATTTCGGCTTTCGAAAGCCGATTCACAATGCCTTTGAAAGTGTTAAGGTGTTCAATTATGCTCACGTCGTCCTTGTATTCAAGCTTTACAAGTCAGCAAATGAGGTATGCCTTGTTCCTTGGAATCTTCTTTTGAATCATAAACTCTAGCTTCGTCCACAACTCGTAGGCATTCGTGAACTCGAAAACATGCTCAAAGAGGCTTTTACCAATATGCTTCCTGATCATGGCCACAACCTTTAAATTCAGGATTTTCCATTCCTTTGCGTTCTTTTCTTTTGGTCTCATCTCACTGAGAGGATGGGTTCATAGAGGTCTTTGCAAAACAAGTGATCTTCCACCATCGATCTCCAGTATGTAAAGTTGTCAGCTGTCAACTTGAATAGGTCTCTGTCATGAGCAATTCCACTAGTATCCATTTCGTGTCCTTCAGAACCCTTTGAACCCGAGCTATGATACCACGTTTGGGACAGGGTCCCTGAAATTCAACACTGAAGCAATAACATAAGATGACACGTTGAGCTAGGCTCGACTCTTGCAGGTCGGCCAACACGCAGAAATAAGAAAAAATGTAGAGAAGAAGAAAATAGAGAGGAAACACAACATATTTTTAATGTGGAAAACCTCCCCTAAGGCAGAGGAGTAAAACCACATGACACTAGTCCAAAATATCCTTCACTATGTAGAGTAAAGATTACAATGAGATCAATTTTCCCTAGCTACACTAGAGTTACACTCAAGCATCACCAACAATGATGGTTACAAGTTCTTATCCGAAAAGGTCTCTCTCAAACTTCTCTCTAGAGGACTCTCTCAAAATCTTATGTAACCAATTACAAAGGTCATCATGTGTTTATATAAGGTGAGGGGAATCCTCCAACTTCTTCTAGAATCTTCATCAATGATTGAGTGGGCAACATTCATTCAAGTGGTTGGGCTGACATTTAGCCATGCACACATAAATGATGTGCATGCCTTAGCCACCAATATTAAATTTAGGAACACACCCTAACAAAAAGGCATGAGATGTTTATAGAAGAAGGGGATAGGATTAGAGTGAGACATTGTTGTCATGAGACAAGCTGCTACTGTGATGCATTGAGGTTTGTACCACCATTCAAGACATTAGAGACCCTAACACACTGTGAAACACGGACACGCCTTTTTTTGGGGAAAATGCGTGTCCTAACACATCCCACTAGATGTTTTTTAGTTGATTAGTGGGACACGCGAATTTGACCGTATCCGACACGCGGTCAACGTATATGGACACGTGTTGGGACACGTTTTGCATTTTTTTTTGTAAAAAATAAAATAAAATTACAAATAAAAAATATAAAATATTTAATAAAAATCAGAAATTCTGGAACCCTATTCTCCGATCCTCTCTCGCGGTGGAGGCTTTCTCTTCTTCGTGCGGAGAGCAATATAGCTCCTCCTCCGGCTCAACTATCATCGCAAGCAAAATACCCTCATGCCCTGCCAAATGCTGCAACAGATTTTAACACCTTCTTTTCTAACTTGTTCTCCTTTCAGACATGCATCGTCTTATTAGTACATCATTATCATCACCATTCAAAAAAATAGAGAGTTACCTTAGAATTCAAAGCGTTGTAGAATGGTAAAAAGAATCGTGGACTGTAGAAAAGATTTTTTTGGATTTTAACTCGTATGGTAGCTAGTAACACGGTAGTATTTTAAGCTAAATCCTCCTTGTCTTGTTTTACACGCAATTTAAAAATAAAATAAAATCCATGATAGATTTGATTGGTTGCGAAATAATAACCATATGGTGCATCTGTACTTAGTTGTTGACTAACTGAGATTAAATACGAATCACAGGATCAGATACATCCATCGCGCCAAAATTGCCTTCACGCTTTCGAATTTGTTTTTTCTTTCAAATAATTTTTCTCTTTTTCTATGCTCTACACTCTTGGGATATTCTATTATTTTTTTAATATTTATATTATGAAATTTAAATATTTGATTAGTTATATGATTTATTATGGATTCTTATATGTATTAAATATAAATTATATTATATATTAAAATTTTATTTAATATCAAACGTGTCCCAACGTGTCCAAATATGATATTTTTTAGAATTAACGTGTCGGCGTGTCATGTCGTGTCGTGTCCCGTGTCCCGTGTCCGTGTCCGTGCATCATAGCTAACACATCCCACTAGATGTTGTCATATATAGAATATTTTAATTATTTTTTATTAAAAGAAGAGGCAACAATAGCTATAACGTCTTTATTCGGCTGTCACGTGCCATTTCAACCTCAATCAAAATAAATAAGTTTTAAATTAACTTGTTCTCCTTAGTGAGATTACATATGTCATCCATCAATGAGTTACCTTAGAATTAAGTTCCATTTTTATCTGTTAGGTGGGTTTAAGAAGAGCTCTCATATTGCATGAGACAAAACACATAAAAAATGGATATGACTCACTTTTTCTTTCTCTCTTTTCTCTTTAATAGATTTTATTCAATTTTTTGTTTGTGCATTAAATAATTTTATCTCATGTAACATGAGAAAATGTATTCCCTATACTTTATTAGTCCTAAAGAACATACTCCTCTCTCACTTGTGTATTTTAAATACATGTATATTTGGATTATAAAATTATAAGAATATTTTGATTATGTGATCTTTAAAAATAAACTAATACACATCACTTGAGAGTATGCTTGTCAAAGCTAGCTACCGCCTACCAGGAGGGAAGTTAGCGTGGTCCTAGACTTTAAAAAATTGGGTGGCACCGAGAGAAAGAGAAAAAAAAGTTGAGGAGAGAAAAAAAAGATTAATACAAGTGTCAATTTTTGAATGAAAGAACCACGGTGGTCCTGGAACGTATTAAAAAATTCCGACTACCTTACTCCTTCAAATACTGTTTACCGGTCTTGTGCAAAAGCCATATTCGCAAATAAAACGAATATATATATTGACACAACAGAAAATGTGAACTTCAATAATTAAATACATACGTACATCACTTGGAAATACTAGTTGCAAGCTAGTCTGTGTACAAACACCGTACAGGGGTGCTCAAAACAGGGATATAATATTACCTAGTATACACATGATAATTATATATAACTGGTACCACTAGACGGAATATGCATAAGGAAAGAGTAGTAGAAGTTGAAAGTAATAATAATTACGGTTTCAAGTTTCTAAAATTACTTCAGATAACTTTATTTAATATTCATCAAAATACACACACATAAAAAAAAATGTACGAGGCCCATGTGAAAAGAAGAAAAAGAAAAAGAAATATGGACCCACACATTTTTTTGTATGTATTTTAATGAGTATTAGATAAAGTTATTTAAAGTAATTTTAGAAACTTTAAACGCGAATAATAATCATAAGGTGAAAGTAACTAGAAGTTGGATGATTTGGAAGAGCAATGCCACTGAATGAAGCTTTGGAGGGTAGCAACATCAGCTCTATAGTGTTTCTGTGTGAATTCAAACAAATTGGACCATGTGAAATCAGGGTACTTCCTTGGCTCATTTTTGCTTAACATATTGTCTGGGGGCCTCACTGTCTTGTCTTCTCTTGGACACACAAAGTAAACCAGTGACCTTCTCTCCCTGTATGTGTTGACCAATGCCCTATGCAGGCAACTCTTGTATCTTCCATTGGACAACGCCTAAGACAATAAAAATGTATTATAAACTCCTATGTCTCCCCTAAATACGTTCAGATTTAATGCCATAAAACCTGAATCATGTTTATTTTCTGTTTTCATTTTCTCTGTTACAATGGTTTGGAGAACCCAAAATCCTTTATAAAGGATACTTCCATCAAATAACAAATCATAATAATTGGGCTTGTCATAACACATTAACCCAAAATCACTTTTGGAGCGTTAGGGAAAAATAAAAATCTAAGCCTCCTATTACGCATCAATTATAATGTTATAAAGGCAGGCTAACTAATGTTGCAAGTAATTACAAAAGTAGAAATGTAGGCCTCCTCCTATTACGTATTAATCTAGTCATGATTTACAAAATTTTAAAGATGGGGATATCGAACAATGAAACAAATAGTAGACAAAATACCTTTTTTTTATACATATAGACAAAATACTTTAATATTGGGATCATATATATATATATATATATATATATATATATATATATATATATATATATATATGAGGTAGGATCATACCAGTGTCAAAATTCATATATATATATATATATATATATATATATATTTTGAGAGATATATATATATATATATATATATATATATATATATATGAGGGAGAGATCATTTGACTCCGGAGTAAGATTTATAAGTCTTATTCCTCATCCTAACCGTTGATTTCCGTCCATCCAATGGTTATAATTTAGGAAATTATATTAATATTTAATTATTAATTACACTATAAATGACAACCGAGAGAGAGAGAGAGAGACTTGTAAATCTTACTTTGGAGTCAAAAGAACCCTCCTCTATATATATATATATATACCATTACATAATGATTAAAATGCAGTTTTTCTTTTTTTGGTTAGAGGCTAATCTTTTTATTTTAGGATAAAAGCATTACAACTTTTTTAATTTTAAAATTTTGGAAGAAATTATTTAATTGCCTTGACATTTCTATGATATATTTTTTCTTAAAAAAAAGTAAACACAGACGAGCCTTAAAAGTGGGAATAGTAAAAAAATACTGATAATGGTGCTGCAAGTAAGTAGTAACCTATGAAGCACCGACACTTCAAAAACCCTGACGTGTCGTGTCCGACACTTCCCGACACTCTCAGACACTCCGACACTCCCCGACACTCCAACACGCATTATAGAAATTCAAAAAAAGGTTCAAATGTTGATTTGCGTTGAGTTTTTAGTTCCAACTATTAGATTCGTTGGATTACGATTATCATTTTATTGAGTTTAATATAATATTTGGGATATGTTATGTTTCTTTGCAAAATTTATGAATATTATAGGTTTAGATTCATTTTTTTGTTAAATTATTGAATATTAAATATAATATATACTACATAAATTAAAAATATTATTTAATATCAAAACGTGTCCTAACGTGTCGGAATCTAACATTTTTTAGAATTAACGCGTCGGAGTGTCGTGTCGTATCGTGTCACGTGTCCCGTGTCGGTATCGGTGCTACATAGGTAGTAACTGTACATATGATTGCACGCACGGCATAATTGAATTTATCGAAAAAGCTTAAATAAATTAACTATTTTTTTTAAAATTTTTTTTTATCTTTGCAAAGAGTTGAGTGAAAGACTGAAAGTTGTTTTTAAAATTAAGCAATTTTAAAAGAACTTAATATTACTATTTCAGGTTTTAGTAAAAAGAGATTGCAAGCCATTTTACTGCGACCAATCATTGTAGGGTAAAACTCTAACTTAAGTTGTAGCTATAAATGACATACATATATAGAAATTTGTGTAATTAATTTTGAAATGTTTATTTGTGTACACGTAGGTAGATCTGCTTAAATATAGTCAAATTTATAGATTTAATTTGATTTTAATCTTAATTATATGATTTTATCTATTGCTTATAAAGTGAGAAATCATGTTATTCAGTAAAGTTAATAAATTAAATTTGATTCATATATAATAAGTTCAAAACAATTTTATAAATTCATTTTAAATTATATCTTATGGAAGAGTAGTGTTTTTTTTTTTTTTTGGAGATACGAAGAGTAGTGTTAAATAACCTAAAAGTTTTATAATCTCTTAATAAAAGTTAAATTATATTTTTTCAACGTTGATTTCTGTCAATCCAACAATTATGATTTATTGGTTCTCATTTATTAATTAATTATTAATTTCTAATAAATCATAATAGTTGAATTGACGAAAATCAACGATTAAAATATATATTATAAGATTATAAAATTTTTAGGTTATAAGAATAACACTCATCATATATATATTATGATATATTTGATGAGAGTTATTTTCTAACTCAAATCAAATTAATTATATATATATATATTTTTAAAGTCCAAACTCTATAGAATGTTACAGTCAAAGCTTAATTAATAATAAAAATAAATCATCTGTCTTGGTGTCTTTTATTGCATGCTATATGTACTATTCATTATTCCTTTTCCTAGCGCTAATCGGACGCATAACCTTAATTAGGATTTAGCTTGCCCTTTTAGATGAATGAAAGGTAACATAAGTTAAAAGACATATATAAGGCATCATTTAAGATCAAGAAAAAGTATGTAACAAGATATGATAATAAGGTTGAGAGAGAGAGAGAAGAGAAGAGTAGTTTATATACCATGAAAGTGTCACCTATGTTTATGACTATGGCTTCAGGTCGAGGGCGAACAGCGAGCCATTTGTTGTCAGCAAAAACTTGAAGACCTCCAACTTGGTCTTGATGAAGAATGGTAACTGAGGTTGGGTCAGTGTGAGGGCCAGTGCCAAGCGTGAGGCTGGGATTGTTGCAAGTTGGATATTTGTTGCACCTCATTATTGAGTTACCATCTTGGAAAAATCTTCGATAATCCAAACGATCCACATCCAAACTAATGGCCAATAGCTCCATAATTAATAAAGATAATTCCTTCATTGCTTCACAGTACTTCTGAAACACCCACCTATTATTATTCCAATTAAAATTTAAATAAAAAAATAAAAAAAAAAACAAAAAAAAAACCATGTCCAATGAAATTGCTGAACATCATTGTTAAAAAAAAAAAAAACCCTATATAATCACGGAATTGTTATGAAAATTCCGTCACTAATTTCATTCTCACAATTGCGAAGGAATCTGTGATGAAAAATAGTTGTGAGGATGAAATTAGTAACAGAATTTCCATAACAATTCTGTCGCTATACAGATTTTTTTTCTAATAGTGCACTGTATCTATTGGCTAATTTTTAAGTCAATTTTAGTGCATTTTGACTTGCAATAATTGTGGCATATGCTTAAGGAAATTTTTTTGGTAAAGGACATTATTGTTGGTCCAAAAATGGACATTGTCATATCATGATGAAAAATCAATTCAATGTGGCTCTTACCCTGTGTGTTGAAAGTCTTCTCCTAAGACAGAGTTGAAGTAGTCAACGATCTGGGACTTGGAGTTGTTTTGGTGATTGTATAGAAAAGAAAATGTCTCTTTCCATGGCAACTTGGATGAATATCGATCTGCATGAGCACCTGAATAGCCTGAGACTCCACCAGGTTTTCTTCTAGCACTCAGTTTCTTGCTGATGGGGAGGTTGAAAATGGAGTCAAATTCATGATAAGCACCATGTATAAGATCTGGGTCAATACCATGGTTGATGACTTGAAAGAAGCCATGTTTCAAGCATGCTGTTCTCACAAGCTCAGCAGCTGAAGCAATAGCTTCCTCGTCACCATTGTTCATGATGTTTAAGTCTATGAGGGGTTCCTTCAGCTCCTCTTGTGTGGTGTTAACCAAGTCCTTAGATGGCCACACGAACTCTTTGGGCATGTGCTCTTGCTTTTGAAGCAAATTTGTGTCAAAAACAAAAGCCCCATTCTCATCCTTGGGCTCCTCATGTGGCTGTGATGCAGGGTTCATTGCAAGAGTGGAAGCGCTTAATTCCATTAGGGGGGAGACATTTGCTCACCAAATATGGAGGCTCTATAAATAGCTAGCAAAGGAAGGATGATAAAACAAATTATTAAGTGCCTCCTTGTATAAAGCTAGAAGCTACTTATAAGCATAAGGAGGCCAAATAAGTTTTGGGAAAAGCAAAATTAAAAGCTCTTCTTTTTTATAATGAGGAAAAAAGCTGAAAAGTAAAAGCTCCTAGGAGGAGTTTTTTTTAAGCTCTTATCTGTTTTTCTTGAATTGTGTGTTTTTTTAAATGAAGAGTGATAAAGATAAAGAGAGAGATTATTTTCTAGAAATATGTGCTTTTAAGTAATTTTAAGCTAAAAAATTTATGTAATTTCCAAATAGCTTTTCGCTTCATGTTATTTAAGGTAATCACATAGCATAAAAAAAAAGAACTTAAAAAGAAAAGTTAAAAGTTGTTTAGTAATCACATAAATTTTTTAACTTAAAAGCACATATTTCAAGAAAATTATTTCTCTCTCTATCTTTATAACTCTTCATTATAAAAAAAAGTACACAATTCAAAAAAGAAGAAGATAAGAGCATAAAAAAAAGCTACTCCTCCTAAGAGCTTTTAGCTTTCATCTTTTTTCTTCATTATAAAAAAAGAGCTTTTCATTATAAGAGTTTTTTCTAAAATCTGTTTAGCCTAACTTATGTTTTTATAAATAGCTTCTAGTTTTTTTTAAAAAAAAGAAGATGATCCAAACAGATACTAAAAATAAATAATTAAAAATCTTATATTTAAGAGTGTTACTAACATTGTCAATAATTATACTACTTGTCTCTTTTTAAGAGCAATCAACGAGTGGTTAGGGAATAGGTGACTTGTGAAACACTATTTTAATTATTGCTCCTACAATAAATATTTAGAAATTTTATTCAATATAATTGAGATTCTTAGAAAATAGAAATAGATGAATGTGTCCCGAAACGGGATGAAGTATCTCAATCTAACAATGATTAAAGAAGCAATGGTACAGACCAAGTCAGTGGATACTAGCCTCAAGTAAGCTAAGGAACAAAGATGAGGTGAATAGGGCACAATTATAGCTGGAGTGGGGTGAATTTGGTCAGAGTTTCTGCCATGTGAGCAATAGAGACGAAGATGATTCATTTGGAGGTCTCGTCGAACATTTATAGAATCTGAATATATATTCACTTTTATCGAAGGAGGTGTGATGTCATAATTATTTTTAGTCCTATAATAATGTGTGGTTGCGTGAATAGTAATGTGAAAAAGTCACGTAGATACATGAGAGGGACAAATATACTAAGGGTCCAAATGCCCTTAGGTACTAAGTGTTTTTTACTTTGTTAGACGATCAATGAAATCGAATGGAAAAGGTTATCCGGTCGATACATAACAATAATCAATATTTAATAATGGCTAAAGTGTGTATCGTTTTGAAGGATGTAAAATTGTGTCATTTTAAGAGAGAGAAAGAGATATATAAAAAAGTAGAGAGAGAATTGACAAAAAAATAAAGGTGTGAGTCCCATCTTTTCATAAGAGTGAAAAGATATAAGATTTGAAAGGATAAATATTTTTTCCTTAACAATTGAGTGATTAAAAATTTACTCTTACACCAACGGTACTCATAAAAGAGTTGGGTACTTGCGTAATCTCCCAAGTTAAGCGCAATTTATTTTAAAGTTCAAATTTGATTTTTAAAGTCTATAATCTCATTTAGTAGATAATATGCAAATAGTGTAATAAGTTAGCTCTTGATTCTGACGTGTATAAGCTTAACAATGTATGAGTGTCCCCTTCGTTAAACTTTAGTACCGGAAAAGGCATTTTCTAAAATAAGACAAAGTTCACGTTGCATAAAATTTGTCGTGTAATATTTAATGATTCGGAGGCTGCTATTAAAGAAATAGTTGTGGGGAATGGTTAAAGCAGACAAAGAGGTGGACGATCAGAAAAGAAAGGCCAAGGCCGCCCTTTGAGAAGGTTGAATCTAATGAATGTTCTACAAGAGAGCCAACAACTAAGACGAGTGGACGCTCGTTAATTGCTTCGGTCATTGTCTCCTTATGAAGATAGAGATCAGATCACCATGCAGCATAGCAGACCATATATTTTATTTATTTTTTCCTCCAAATATATGGAAGACTCACCATTTTGTTACGCTTGGCAACAAAATTTACCAAACTGTCACGCAAAAAGTGCATAATTTACACTGTGTAGCGAATTATGTCAAGCTGCACAGTCAGCAAAAATAAAACGTGTCAAGCAGACAGAATTCAAGCATAATTTGCTACACAGTGTAGCGAATTTCTTCCTGCTTGACACGTGTCATTTTTGCTGACTGTGTAGCCTGACATGACATATTTCGCTATACTGTATAGTGAATTATGTGCAAACATATTTCGCTACACAGTGTAGCGAAATATGCCGCGTGGCTTTTGGCAGAATTTACTGTTGGCGTACCAGTCTGATAAATCTTTTTGCCAATCACGACAAAATGATCACTGTTCTCAAATATCTTGTATGTATCACTAGCTAAAGCACATTAATCAATGACAACTTTCCTATCACACCAACTCACTCTTAAAAATGTTATATTATAAGCTAAAGACTCAGATAATGTTATATTTTAAACATTCGAGAGAGTCTGTGCAATCTTTTACAATATCGTCTTTGAAAGGGATTTAAAATATTAATCTTAGAATCCCCTGAATTGGATTAGTTACAAAGTGATGAACTGATTGAAATATCTCAACAACAAAAAAAATATTCATCACAGCCTTATAGAGAGGACGAGTATGGAGTATTGGAAATATTACTTCTTTGTCACTTTTTGAATCCAACAAACACCATTTTTATAAAGGGAGTTATTAATTTTATGTCACATAAGATAGATATCTTATGTGAGTGAAATAAAGTTGTAGAACCAAAAAAAAAATTAAAAAAAAAAGAAAAAAAATGGGCACAAGATTCTACGAGTGTGCAAGATAAAACAAATATCTTACGTGATATAAGACAATTATTTCCCATTTATAAATATGCAAAAGTAAGAATGTGTATAAAAATTACCTCCACTCCATTTTCGTTAATGGGAAGTGATTTTATTACAACCTTGATAAGAATATTTCTTTAATTTTCATCTTTATTTTAGTTTATGGAGTAAGAATTTATATGGGGCTTTACCAAAATAAATAAATAAATATTATATGGGTAACTATAAGGGAATAGAGGATTAGATAATATGCAACCTAAAGTGGGAAGATGATGATTCACTATAAGAGCAGAGTATGGTCAACCAAGTCTTTACAACGTAAGCCAAGGTGCTTAACGGGAAGAGTTCACCATAAACTGAGGAGAAGCAAAAGGAGAATGTGTATTATGGCAAGGTTCCAGCGAGAGTGCAATAGCTAAAGGCCCTTCTCTTGTGTGTGATATTGTGTGTTGTATGGTTGGTTGAGGAGTGTGATTTTGGTGTCAGAACCATTATGCCTGTGAACCCAACACCAGACGTGTGGGTTATGTGTGACGGGATCACCGAAATATTTAAGTAAAATTGATATTTTATCCACCATAAAATGAAAAGGATAGAAATAAAATAAAAATTTTCATTTATAGAAAATAGACCACTGAATAAATGGTGTGTTGGAGCTTGTTAAATTTTTTCTCTTTCCTTTTCTACCCATTATTTTCACTTTTCCTATTGGGTTACTGTGTGACGGGATCACCGAAATATTTAAGTAAACTTCAAATAACCTCCCTAGGATGGTGGATTGGGTCCAAGACAAATTTAAATTTCCTATCCACATCTAGTGCCAAATTTAAAATATTGGAGTATGTTATAAAACATGCATGTTTTACACGGTGGGTAATTACCTTAATTAATTAGATGTGTTATAAATCTCATTCGATACCTTTGTAGTATAATATTTAGTATCCTAAATAATTGTGTATTATCAACGTACACATTATATACATTTAGTACCCTTCTTTGTCTTGATAGCTATATAAAAATATGTCTTTTATGAAGATTAGAAGAATAAAAGAAAAAATTAATGAAGAATTAGACTTTGGGTAATTATTCTTGTCTAGATCTCTCTCTCCAAATCTGGAGTTACTCTATCTCTTTTTTAAATAACAGATTAGCATTTATTGGAAGGACTTTCCCATTTATAATCATTTGCAAACGAATTGCAGGATTAGTCTAAGCATAATGCTTTTTAAGGTATAGACCCCGACCAAATATTAAAAAAAAAGGATTTTTATATGGCAACTAATAATTCATACCGAAAAAATCACCATTTAATTTAATTTGTCACCTTAAAAATATTTCATTTGATTTTTCTTTTTTGGATTAAGGTACAACTTGGGTTCTTTAATTTTGGTTTATATTACACTTGTGCGAAACACCATACATAAAACAAAATGTTCTTAGGTAACAACGTATCATGCAACTAAAATAGAGTTGAGATAAAATAGAAATCTTAAGACACTATTAACCACATCAATTGATTAGGTAAGTGTAAACCCACATGCAATTGCAACAGTGACTAATTAAGTAATCACTATAAATTGATCCATTTTCCTAGACACCAATGGAGTAAATAACTTTATCTTGATTCCACCAGTCAAGAGATCAACAAATATGCCAATTGAAATGACACATAAGACTTATGTGGAAAAATCAATTGGGAAAAATCATGGACAAAATCAAAGAAGATTCTCACTAAGTGGAAGAAATTACAATCTCTCTCTAAATACAAGGAAAGAACAACATCACTCTATCTTATATTAGGAGGATACTCCTCACTCAAAATAACACTCAAGATATACTAATTTCTCTTAAGTTTTGTGGGATTTGGGAATGCTTTCAAGAACAAAGAGTATAGTATGTATTTATAGGTGAACATAGCCATCATTTAAAATGTGTAGCCACCAAAAGAATAATGTAATCATCATTTAAATTGTGTAGCCACCAAAGAAGATTTTCACTAAGTGGAAAAAATTACAACCTCTCTCTAAACCCAAGGAGAAAATAATACCACTAATACCACTCTCTCTTATATTAGGAGAATGTACTCCTCACTCAAAATAACATTCATGAGATACTAATTTTTCTTTAAGTTTTGTGGGATTTGGGGATGCTTTCAAGAATGAAGACTAAGGCATGTATTATTTATAGGTGAGCAAAGCCACCATTTAAAATGTGTAGCCAACAAAAGGATAGTGCATTCACCATTTAAAATGTGTAGTCACCAAATGCATAGTGTAGTCATCATTTAAATTGTGTAGCCACCAAAGGAATAATGTAGCCTCCAAAAAATGTGACTTTACCGTTTTACATCAATCTCCCACTTAAAGTCACTATTGGTGAGTACTCAAAATCTTTCTTTTTTTGCTAGTTCCATCTTGCTTACGTTTCTGATAGACAATAGGAAGATCGACACCATATAAACTTATCAATATTGATTGGTTTTGTCATAACATTTGTCAGGTTTTCTTTGTTGTGTATCTTCTCCATATCCACATTACCTTCTTCTTCTACTTCTTTGATAAAGTGATAATGAGCTCCTATGTGCTTCGTCCTTGAATAAAAGGCTGAATTCCTTTCAATGTGCAAGGCACTCTAACTGTCTCAATACACAGTAATTTTGTATTGTTTATGCTTGAGTTTTCCCATTAACCTTTGAATCCAAATTGCTTTTTTGCATGATTGAGTAGCTGCCATATATTCAGGTTGTTTAGTAGTTAGAGCTATCACAGCCTGTAATTTGGGTAACCAACTTACAACTCCTCTTGCAAGGGTAAACACATAGCCTCTAGTAGATTTTCTTTTATCAAAATCACCTGCAAAGTCTAAATCAACATATCCTCTAACAATGAACTATGAACCTTTATAACATAATGCAACATGTGAGGTTCATTTTATGTATCTCATGATCCTCGTAACAATATTCTAATGCTCTTTACTAGAATTTTCCATGAAACAACTAACCATACCAACTACTTGAGTAATATCTAGTCTTGCACAAATCATTGCATACATTAGGCTTCCCATCACTGATGCATACAATTTCGAGACATTAACATCACCTCTGCTTCATTGCTATGACACACACTTGATGATAATTTGTAATTAATAGGAAGTGGGGTAGAAATTCACTTAAAATCTTGCATGTTGAAGTGTAACACCTCGTGTGCACTCAGTGTATTATCTCATTATGGTATTAAGAACAACATTAATAATCAGAATCAATAATGAATTTGTCTTACTTTGTTACTTATAATTGTAATTTAGTTAATTATTCACCTTATGAAATATGAGTAATCCCTTTTTTCGGGATTAAAGGCCTTTGAGTTAGCTTTATTTGTGTTCAAGCCTTACTCATTCTGGAGCTCTCTAGCTCAAACAATAAGCCCAAAAATTAAAAAGGTTATACAGCAAACAACATATATGCAAATCTAGTAGCTCATAGTCTAATCTAAACTGTATACTGGTCTTAACTCTTTTAGTTTTGATATAGCAAATAAAACTAGACATCTAGAGCTTTAAAATGACACCTAATTTGTTGTATTTAGGCAAGAATTGAAAGAGTTATGGTTCTTTCAAAATAAGCTGTTAAATTCTTGACAACCAGCGAAACAAAGTTTCTAACAGCTTCGATTCCACCCTAAATTAGGAACTCATCTACTACGTGGAATCTCTCAAATTTGGATATATGAAACTACACTTCTAGGGCTTTAAAATGATATATATTATGCCTCGTTTGGTTAAGGAACGAAAGAGAAATAGCCTTTATAAAAACTGGCCAGAACCTGGCTGTATAAATTCAAACCTGGACAGTGCTTATTCTCTTGTAAACTGGGAATGACAAGCTGACCATAAAATTCTCATATTGTAGGAAGTGAAAGTTGGCATCATAAGCTTCAATTTAATACTTCACATGCCTCATTTGGTTAAGAATTGAATAAGTTATGGATTTTCTAATTCGGTTATCATATTAGGCCAAATAAGATAAATGGATAGCTCTTGGCTCTACTTTGATTGTTTGTGATGCTTTCCAAGCACAATAACACCTAATTGACCATTTCTCATATAATATGCATTCTAGCCATCAATTTATTGAATATGATACATAACTCATCTATTGATTCATTGAATAAGGCTTCTAGCCATCAATTTACATCATTTTAACACTTTCATAAATAAGTCCAATGTATAATGCCATAAATCTCATATACATGTTCTTAGAGCTTTCAAAGTTACATCGTATGATACTCAAAACTCAAATTGATTATATATGCTACAATTACAAGCCTTTTCTCAATAAATGTCAAAGCTTATACAAAATAGACATGGTTATACAAAAGTGCCTCAAAGTATATAATGACATAATAATGCTCCTAGGAACTAAGTGTACTCCTTGCCTCTACTGGCATTAGCTCATCCATCTCCTTGAGATCCTGAAATATATTCCCCACATGGGGTGAGATAAAAATCTCAGCAAACTAGGGTTTCTTAAGGGATTCCTACACCCTTAAGTTCACTTATGATGCATAAGCATTAAAATTGTTAGCATATGGGTGTCCTAGAGACAATCTTTTGATTAAATAAAGGACACTAGATGTAGAACTTTATTTGTCGCAAATAAATGTAAGCACTATTTATTCAGTTTCATATTGTGTCTCGATATTACTGTTAATATTATATGAATGAACTGGATAAACCCCTTGGAATAGAACAGGTATCTCTTGACTATCTGTGATGAGATCACGATCATGAGGATTCAAGGATATTGCATGTCTATTCCTAATTATATGTTCCTAGTCTAGAGACACTGAGTTTGGGGATCAGTGATCTCGAGTAAAGACTAGTACGACTTATCTACTTGTATATGGATACAAGGTAAAGACCTCATGAGCTGCAGATATGGAGATATCTTAGCTAAAGTCGTGGGTGGACCTATAAGAGTATAGCTCGCACTGAACAGACCCAAAAAGAGACTCTATGAGGAAATCTCACAGATAGTGTCATTAGAGTAATCTCTTTATGTTTGGGTGTGTCTTTCCTTAGACCAAAAGTTATTACCTAGACTGTGTTCTTGAAGGCATGTTTTGATTGTATACCTCGTCTGCCTGAAACATGGAGACTCATAGGTATACTGTTGGGCGTGTCCTTAAAGGGCACAGGGCTAGGGTAATAAGCTGAAGGAATTCGTCAAATCTCTGTGAGAGATTAGGTTATCTGTAAACCGGAGAAATCGGGATGACATTTACAGGGACTCGGGAATCTATGCATAGTAAAAGAGATCATGAGATGATCTGCCTTTAGAGTCAGTAAATTGAAGATTCCCTATTTCGAATAAAGCTTACCCAAAACCGCAGGGGTTGATACATTTCCTTACCCTAGGTTAATGGGAAGATGACCGAGACGAAGGGAAATACATACGGTAACCAAATATGTGCAATAGGATGATCAAGTCATTAATCTGACTAGTTCTGGGGCAACAAAGCATTGCTAGTGCTCTGTGTTGTCATTAATTGGGTTGTGGGCTTGTTGGGCCCAAGCCCAGTTATGTCAGTAGCTAAGTTGGACCTAATGGGTCACACACTAACACCTTGTAGTTATGATGGACTAGCTTTAAAGGTATTGGGCCTAATAATGTTATTAGCCCAAGAAGTTGTTTGGAAGCCCACCTAAATGGGTGGGTGGTGCATGGAGTTTAGTAATGGGCTTGGATAGTCCAAGCCATTACTAATTAATTTAATTAGTTAAATTAATAATCAAATATTTGAATTTCGAATTTTGAAATTTGAAATTTGAAATTTGAAATTTGAATTTAGAATTTGAATTTCGAAATTCGAATTTTGAATTTGAAATTTGAAATTTGAAATTTGAATTTTAAAATTTGAATTTGAATTTGAATTTTGAAATTCGAATTTTGAATTTGAAATTTGAAATTTTGAATTTTGAATTTTGAATTTGAATGTTTGAATGTTTGAATTCAAGTGTTTGAATTCGAATTTGAATTGGTTTTGAAAAGTTGTTTCATAACAAAAGGATAAGACAGGATCTTATTGGAGCATATTCCTTGGATGAAGAAACATCTTTGGAGGCTCTCCCTAGGCTGTTTGGTGCATCACTTTTAAGTGATAAGAGTGTTATCTTATCACTTAAAACAAACCCCCATTCAGATTTGGTGGTTGAGGGAATCAGTGGGTAAGTTGATTCAAATTTTGAATGCAACTGCTCAATGTATTTGGACCCTTTATAGGGCTGAATTATGCGCATGAAAACTATATACTATATGATAGTTTATGAATTTAAGTTTAAATTAATTTGAATTTAAATTCATGTGGATAAGATTGGAGGTTGTTGGCAAAGTTTGTTTTGCAACAGCTCCACCTTATCACACTGTTTCATGCATAACTTTCAAAGAAATTTGAAAGTTTGTTTTTCATTTTGAATGAATGAATTCCCTCCTCCTCTCCAAAGGGTGCGCATAAATAGACATGTTCCTCACCTTAGGTTTCATTGAAAAACCAAGCCAACTCTCCTCCTCTATGCACCATTCTGTAGGGTAGCTCAGTACACCTTTCCAAACAGGATACCTAGCCTCCACCCTCACCACTTGTGCGCATAGCAAGCCTCATTGTGGTGTTCATCTGGTGGCTTTCAAGAAAGAGTTCTTGCATCATAGACGAACGGTGGTGTGGATCACCATTAGAGGGTTTGAACCCTTCAAGCCTGACATCTCATCTCCCTGACTGATCAGGCCAAAACAAGGTAACATCATGCTGTCTTAAAGCATGAATCTATGAGTGCATGTATGTTCCGCAGTAAAATTTTTGTTTTACACCTTACATGCATCGGCCTTCAAAGGCCAGTTTACTTTCAAGTGGTATCAGAGCCCGGTTGCTTTACCATCGACGGGTGATGGTACCTTGTTTGTGAAAAGAGTCTTTCACAGTCAAAAATCTTTAAAGGGTTAAAGTTTAAATTCTGCATGTGGATTTTGAATCACAAATCCTTTAAAGTGTTAAAGTTTTTGTTTTTATGAACATAAAAATTTGATTCTGTGTTCATAAAACATTATGCATCATGGTTTAGTTTCTTTTCTTTATGAAAGTTTTAAAAGGAACACCCTTTTTGAAAGGGTAGATTCGGCCATGGAGGGTACTAAGAGTACCTTGAATGATTTCTTATTTTTCTCCATGAATTGTGTCATGTTTATATGCATGAAATTTTGTGACAAATTTATCGTATAGTTACCTATATGATTCGGCCATGTAGGGATATATGGCTACATGCATGGTTTAATTTTGTTTTCTTTGAGAAAGAATTAACAAAATTTGAATTGAAATTGTTTTTAAATTCGGCCAATGAGAAATTTAAGATTATGAATCTTGATGTTATTTTGATGTTTAAATGTTAAATGTCAAAATACATGTGAAAATGTTATGTGATAATATAATGTTTGTGTTTGCAAGTTTTGAACTTTTCAGGTACAAATAGGAAGGGGATGGTCATGGTGCCCGGATTTGAATTTTTTTGAATTTTAAATTTATGTGTAATCGCGCATTTTAATTTACAAGTATATTTGTAATTTAAATTTTGTAATTTTGTTCCTCCAAAGTGTTATGGAGTTTCTTTAATTATTTGTAATTAGAGAAATAGGCTAGTGGCGTATAGACGACAAGCGGCCGTTGCTTAAAGAAGCAAAAAGGACAAAAGCGCGAGCACCATGGCTATCTCAATATAAACTGTTTATATGTATGTGTGATTAGAACGTCTAGTATGCATAAATTGGGCAAATCGCGTTTGTATGGTTATTATGTTTGTCCAATAACGACTAGTGTATACCGATAGATGTTTGACATAGGTAACGACTAGCATGATAACTTACAATATGCGTTTGATGGGACCTAATTAACCCCAAGATAAAGGAACCCTTAAAAGGAATAAATAATTAAGCATATGATTATCTCCCACCACCAATGCTACTCAAAACTCTTCTACGTAGTGGTGCTCCACAACTCAGTTGGGACCCACTATTTCGTTGGGCTAGAGTAGTGTTTGAAGTGTAAGACACTTAGGGTGCTGGTTTAATGCTTAACTAAGACATAAGTTGCAGGCACAGCCGGACTTATGTGCTTAGGGTAATGGTGCTAGGTTGGTTGCATGAGATGCACCACTAAGTGACAAAGAGTTGTCAACCTAAAGTTAAGAGAGGGTATGAGATACTGTTGATAAATATCAACCCTTTATTTAAATTAATCTTGCGGTCTCAGACGGAGGTTAAAATAAATAATCGCACTCTTAAACCCACTAAGGTAAAATCTAAAGTAGATTAACCCTAAGTCAAAAGGAAGGGTCATTGACTTAGATAAAATAGTGGGAGGGGCAAATTATTTCAAGTCTTTAATAATTTGCTTTTAACTACATAACCGTATATTAACTAAAACTATCTTTACATCCTTTTCAGCTTATAGTATGACTAATCCACTGTCACTGCGTTCAATACTCGATACGAATAAACTGACCGGTTCGAATTTTATGGACTGGTATCGGAACCTAAGAATAGTTCTAAGGGCCGAAAAGATTGCCTACGTTTTAGATGCTGTAATACCCGTAGCTCCACGGGAAGGGGAAGAAGGGTTTGCGGAATTTGATTTCGTAACCCATCAACAGCACTTGGATGACAATGTGATGGCAGTATGCATCATGTTGGCATCCATGTCGCCTGAACTGCAAAAGCAGCATGAGCATATGGATGCTCCCTCTATTATCGTACATCTCAAGGAGTTGTATGATATTAAAGGCAGGCATGAGAGGTATGAGGCCTCAAGAGAACTGTTCTCTTGTAGGATGACTGAGAGCATGTCTGTTGCCAGCCATGTTCTCAAGATGATCGGGCTGATTGAGAAGCTAGGAAACCTAGGCTTCATCATGGATGCCGAGCTAAGTAATGACTTAGTCCTCACCTCACTTCCACCTTCCTTCAGTCAATTCATCATGAATTACAATATGCATGGGATGCAAGTGAGCTTGCCTGAGTTGTTAAGCATGTTAACAACAGCTGAAGTGTCTATCAAGAAGGATAGGACACAGGCTCTTTTGATTGGTGGGCCTAGCAAGGCCAAGGGAAAGGGTAAGGAGCCTGCAAAAGGTGACCCCCTTAAGCCCAAAGGAAAATCCAAGAAGAAGAAGGGCAAGAAGAAGGGTAAGAAGGCACCTAAGGACAAGGGTGATGCTGAGTGCTTCCATTGTGGCAAGAAAGGCCACTGGAAGAGGAATTGTCCAGACTACCTGAACAATGTGAAGGACAAGAAGCATGGTGATGCTTCTGCCTCAGGTATTTTCATGATTGAGATAAATTATTCTTATGCTAATCCATCCTCATGGGTATTAGATACCGGGTGTGGTTCTCATATCTGCAATATGTTGCAGGTACTTAGGAGCCCAAGGAGATTGGATAGAAACGAGGTGGATCTCCGCGTTGGTAATGGAGCAAGAGTTGCTGCTCATTCAGTTGGAGATGCTGACCTTATTTTGCCTACGGGCCTTTTACTGCATTTGAATAATTGTCTTTATGTTCCGCAAATTTCTAGAAACATTATTTCAATTTCTTGTTTAGAACAAGATGGATATACTTTCAGTATTAGGAATGGTACTTTTTCTATCATTTTGAATGATATGGTTTACGGTACTGCTTCTTTAATAAATGGATTGTATGTGTTGGAAATGGGAAATGAAGTGCTCAATATAGATGTGAAACGACCTAGGACGGATAATCAATCTTATCTTTGGCACTGTAGACTAGGGCACATAAATGAAACAAGATTGTCTAGGATGCATAGAGATGGATACCTGGACTCCATGGATTTGGAATCCTATGGACAGTGTGAATCTTGTCTAGCTGGGAAAATGATTCAACAAAAGCCCAAAGGGCTTGAGAGTCATAGGGCTAGTGAGTTATTAGAACTCATTCATACTGATGTATGTGGCCCAATGTCTATTGAGGCTAGAGGTGGATATTCTTATTTCATTACCTTTACAGATGACAAATCAAGATTTGGGTATATATACCTAATGAGATATAAATCTGAAGCTTTTGAAAAGTTCAAAGAGTTTAGGAATGAGGTGGAGAAACAGCGTGGCAAGATGATTAAGACATTACGATCAGATCGTGGTGGTGAATATTTGAGCCACGAGTTTCAGGGTTATCTGAGAGAAAATGGAATTCTCTCACAATTTACCGCTCCTTACACACCACACCAAAACGGTGTCTCCGAAAGGAGAAACAGGACCTTGTTAGACATGGTTAGGTCTATGATGAGTGAGACTCAACTTCCAAAATCGTTTTGGGGATATGCCTTAGACACAGCGGCATACCTTCTAAATAGGGTACCGTCTAAATCTGTTCAGACCACACCATATGAGATATGGAGTGGTAAGAGACCCAACCTGAGTTACCTCAGGGTATGGGGATCGCCAGCTTATGTCAAAGCGTTGACATCAGACAAGCTTAGTGCTAAGAGTACTAAATGTCTATTTGTGGGGTATCCTAAAGGTACTAAGGGATACTACTTCTACTCCATGGAAGAACACAAAGTGTTTGTTTCAAAGAATGCTGAGTTCCTTGAGAAGGATTTGATCTCTCAAGGAGGCAGTGGGAGTAAGATTGATCTTGAAGAAGTGCAAGATCCACAAGAACAGATTGAGGAACCCGAGTCTGCTCCGCAGGCGACGTTCTCCAATGGAGAAGTAAACACACAACTCCGTAGACCTACGAGGGTCATCCATCCACCTGAAAGGTACGGGTTTGTGATTGAGAATCAGCAAACTATTGAGGATGATGAACCAAGTAACTACGAGGAGGCGGTCAAAGATGTTGACTCCTCAAAATGGCTTGAAGCCATGGAATCTGAAATGGATTCGATGTATCAGAACAAGGTATGGACCTTGGTTCCTAAACCACAAGGAATAGTTCCTATTGGTAATAAATGGGTCTTTAAAAGAAAGACTGATGCAGATGGCAACGTTCAGACCTACAAAGCTAGGTTGGTGGCGAAAGGGTATCGTCAAAGACAAGGAGTTGACTATGATGAAACTTTTTCACCAGTTGCCATGATCAAATCTATTAGGATCATGCTTGCAATAGCAGCATACCACGACTATGAAATTTGGCAAATGGATGTCAAGACCGCCTTCTTGAATGGGTTCTTGAAGGAGGAAGTGTACATGACACAACCTGAAGGCTTTGAAAACAAAGATCAGGTGCATATGGTATGCAAACTACAAAGGTCAATATATGGGCTAAAGCAAGCATCAAGGAGTTGGAATATACGTTTTGATGAAGTCGTTAAGAGTAACGGTTTTATCAAGAACGAGGATGAACCTTGTGTTTACAGAAAGGTAAGTGGGAGTAATGTCGTCTTCCTAGTGCTTTATGTAGATGACATATTGCTAATAGGAAATGACATCCCCACATTAAAAATAACGAAAGAGTGGCTTTCAGAAAACTTTACCATGAAGGATTTGGGAGAGGCAGCCTTTATACTCGGTATAAAGATCTATAGAGATAGATCCAAGAGGCTGCTGGGTTTATCTCAATCCACGTACGTTGACAAGATGCTAAAGAGGTTTAGCATGGAAGGGTCGAAAAGGGGTTTTCTTCCTGTCAGTCATGGGGTACACCTATCAAGGGCTATGTGTCCTAAGTCACAGCCTGAGAAGGATCGCATGAGTGGAATTCCATACGCTTCGGCTATTGGATCCATCATGTATGCCATGATATGTACGAGACCAGATGTCTCATATGCTTTAAGCATTACGAGCAGATACCAGTCAGACCCTGGAGAGGGTCACTGGACGGCAGTCAAAACCATCCTTAAATACTTAAGAAGAACTAAGGATGCGTTTCTGGTCTATGGTGGGGTTAATGAGTTAACAGTGAAAGGATTCACTGATGCCAGCTTTCAGAGTGACAAAGATGACTGCAAGTCACAGTCAGGATTCGTATTCACCTTAAATGGTGGGGCAGTGTCTTGGAAAAGTTCCAAGCAGGAGACAACAGCAGACTCAACGACAGAGGCTGAATACATAGCTGCTTCAGAAGCAGCTAAGGAGGCAGTGTGGATCAAGAAGTTCATAAATGAACTAAGGGTGGTTCCAAGCGTGGATGAGCCCATACAGTTGCTTTGCGACAACACTGGAGCCATCGCGCAGTCAAAGGAACCTAGGTCTCATCAAAGATCTAAACACGTGCTCCGCAGATATCATTTGATTAGAGAAATCATTGATAGGAATGATGTAAAAATGGATTATGTTCCCACAGACGATAACCTGGCCGATTCTCTGACAAAGGCTGTTTCTCAGAGAAAACATGATAGTCATTATGAGGCTTTGGGCATACGACTTAGGTCTGATTGGCTCTAGGCCAAGTGGGAGCTTGTTAGCATATGGGTGTCCTAGAGACAATCTTTTGATTAAATAAAGGACACTAGATGTAGAACTTTATTTGTCGCAAATAAATGTAAGCACTATTTATTCAGTTTCATATTGTGTCTCGATATTACTGTTAATATTATATGAATGAACTGGATAAACCCCTTGGAATAGAACAGGTATCTCTTGAGTATCTGTGATGAGATCACGATCATGAGGATTCAAGGATATTGCATGTCTATTCCTAATTATATGTTCCTAGTCTAGAGACACTGAGTTTGGGGATCAGTGATCTCGAGTAAAGACTAGTACGACTTATCTACTTGTATATGGATACAAGGTAAAGACCTCATGAGCTGCAGATATGGAGATATCTTAGCTAAAGTCGTGGGTGGACCTATAAGAGTATAGCTCGCACTGAACAGACCCAAAAAGAGACTCTATGAGGAAATCTCACAGATAGTGTCATTAGAGTAATCTCTTTATGTTTGGGTGTGTCTTTCCTTAGACCAAAAGTTATTACCTAGACTGTGTTCTTGAAGGCATGTTTTGATTGTATACCTCGTCTGCCTGAAACATGGAGACTCATAGGTATACTGTTGGGCGTGTCCTTAAAGGGCACAGGGCTAGGGTAATAAGCTGAAGGAATTCGTCAAATCTCTGTGAGAGATTAGGTTATCTGTAAACCGGAGAAATCGGGATGACATTTACAGGGACTCGGGAATCTATGCATAGTAAAAGAGATCATGAGATGATCTGCCTTTAGAGTCAGTAAATTGAAGATTCCCTATTTCGAATAAAGCTTACCCAAAACCGCAGGGGTTGATACATTTCCTTACCCTAGGTTAATGGGAAGATAACCGAGACGAAGGGAAATACATACGGTAACCAAATATGTGCAATAGGATGATCAAGTCATTAATCTGACTAGTTCTGGGGCAACAAAGCATTGCTAGTGCTCTGTGTTGTCATTAATTGGGTTGTGGGCTTGTTGGGCCCAAGCCCAGTTATGTCAGTAGCTAAGTTGGACCTAATGGGTCACACACTAACACCTTGTAGTTATGATGGACTAGCTTTAAAGGTATTGGGCCTAATAATGTTATTAGCCCAAGAAGTTGTTTGGAAGCCCACCTAAATGGGTGGGTGGTGCATGGAGTTTAGTAATGGGCTTGGATAGTCCAAGCCATTACTAATTAATTTAATTAGTTAAATTAATAATCAAATATTTGAATTTCGAATTTTGAATTTGAAATTTGAATTTTGAAATTTGAATTTAGAATTTGAATTTCGAAATTCGAATTTTGAATTTGAAATTTGAAATTTGAAATTTGAATTTTAAAATTTGAATTTGAATTTGAATTTTGAAATTCGAATTTTGAATTTGAAATTTGAAATTTTGAATTTTGAATTTTGAATTTGAATGTTTGAACGTTTGAATTCAAGTGTTTGAATTCGAATTTGAATTGGTTTTGAAAAGTTGTTTCATAACAAAAGGATAAGACAGGATCTTATTGGAGCATATTCCTTGGATGAAGAAGCATCTTTGGAGGCTCTCCCTAGGCTGTTTGGTGCATCACTTTTAAGTGATAAGAGTGTTATCTTATCACTTAAAACAAACCTCCATTCAGATTTGGTGGTTGAGGGAATCAGTGGGTAAGTTGATTCAAATTTTGAATGCAACTGCTCAATGTATTTGGACCCTTTATAGGGCTGAATTATGCGCATGAAAACTATATACTATATGATAGTTTATGAATTTAAGTTTAAATTAATTTGAATTTAAATTCATGTGGATAAGATTGGAGGTTGTTGGCAAAGTTTGTTTTGCAACAGCTCCACCTTATCACACTGTTTCATGCATAACTTTCAAAGAAATTTGAAAGTTTGTTTTTCATTTTGAATGAATGAATTCCCTCCTCCTCTCCAAAGGGTGCGCATAAATAGACATGTTCCTCACCTTAGGTTTCATTGAAAAACCAAGCCAACTCTCCTCCTCTATGCACCATTCTGTAGGGTAGCTCAGTACACCTTTCCAAACAGGATACCTAGCCTCCACCCTCACCACTTGTGCGCATAGCAAGCCTCATTGTGGTGTTCATCTGGTGGCTTTCAAGAAAGAGTTCTTGCATCATAGACGAACGGTGGTGTGGATCACCATTAGAGGGTTTGAACCCTTCAAGCCTGACATCTCATCTCCCTGACTGATCAGGCCAAAACAAGGTAACATCATGCTGTCTTAAAGCATGAATCTATGAGTGCATGTATGTTCCGCAGTAAAATTTTTGTTTTACACCTTACATGCATCGGCCTTCAAAGGCCAGTTTACTTTCAAAAATAATATAACTCAACATATTATAAAGAACCTTGGAAGGGTTTGAATTTGAATTATCTTGAGTTATGGCAGATTGCCAATATATACACGGTACTTTTGTAACAGCTAAGAACTTAAATACGTAACTGTTGTAACAGATAAGAAACTTAAATATGGTATTGTTGTAACAACTAAGAAATTTGTTGGAGGATAAGATCAAAGGTGATCTTATCCTAACACTCCCCCTCAAGTTGGAGCATGTAGAGAAGAGATGCCCAACTTGCTACGTAGAAAGCCAAATTGCTTCATGCCAAGTGGTTTAGTAAATATATCTGCAACCTGCTGATCGGAACGAACGTAGGAAGTAGTGATTGTGTTGCTTAAAACACGGTCTCTCACAAAATGGCAATCAATCTCTATATGTTTGGTGCGTTCATGAAAAATGGGATTAGCAGCTATTTGCATAGCCGATTGATTATCACAATGCAGGCGCAAGGGCTGTGAGTGTGGAACATCAAGAGAGTGTAAGAATGATTTGATCCATAATAACTCAGCTGTAGCTGCTGCCATTGTGTGATATTCTGCCTCTACGGAGGAGCGAGACACTGTAGGCTGCTTCTTTGTTTTCCAAGAAATTGGTGAGTTACCCAACATAATAAAATAGCCGGTGACTAAGCGACGGGTGAGGGGACAACTAGCCCAATCTGAGTCCGAATACCCACGAATAAGAAGATCATTATCTGATTTAAGAAGCAAGCCTTGACCAGGATTAGCTTTTATGTACCTCAAAATTCGGATGACAGCTTCGTATTGAGAGATTGTCGGATTTTGCATAAATTGAGAGAGTACATGGACTGAGTAGCTCAACTCAGGTCTAGTAATAGTTAAATAAACTAGACGTCCAATTAACCCGTGGTAGCATGCTGGATCCGAGAAAGGTGGGCTTTCTGTAACAGCAAGTTTATGGTTCGTTTCAAGAGGGAAGTCACACGGTTTGCATGCGAGGAGGCCAGCATCGTCTAATATGTCAAGAGCATATTTACGTTGGCTTAGAAACAGACCAGAGGAACTGTGAGCTATTTAGATACCAAGAAAGTATTTGAGGATCCCTAAATCTTTAATGTGAAAGCATGAGTAGAGGATGGTCTTAACATCATTGCATATGGCTTCATTGTCACCGGTTAGGATAATATCATCAACATAGATGAGAAGAGCAATAAAGTGTCCTTTCTTGTGTAAGGTGAATAAAGTATAGTCTGCCTTTGATTGAGTGAAGCCATATGACTCAATAGAAGATCACAGCTTGCCAAACCAATTGCGAGGGGACTGTCGTAGGCCGTAAAGAGACTTTTGCAAATGGCATACCTGATTCGGTTTATGATTATTGAAACCTTGTGGAATTCGCATGTACACCTCCTCTGCAAGATCTCCATGTAGAAAAGCATTTGTCACATCCAACTGATATAAGTGCCATTTCTTGGCTACTGCTATGGCAAGAAGAGTCCTTACGCTAACCATTTTGGCTACGGGAGCATATGTATCGAAGTAATCCTCTCCAGCTTTTTGATTGTTGCCAGCGACTACTAACTGTGCATTAAACCTCTCCATTGTACCATCTGATCTGTACTTAATACGGTAGACCCATTTACATGGAATTGTTCATTTTTCAGGTGGCTGTGAATTGCAGGATCCCACAACGAAGATCAAGACTGGAATGGATAGATTGCAAGCTGGTGTTTATGTGCATGACTCCTTCACGTCCATCTCTACTGCATGCACTGCTCAGACCCAACAAAATGCAGAAATCTGGCATCGTAGACTAGGTCACCCTTCATTTCAGTCCTTGAATCTCCTTCCTTTTGTTGCAATGAATAAAAATAGGGATACTTCTTCTTCCACTTGTGATATATGCCTCCAAGCACAACAAACTCGGACTATATTTCCTATTAGCATTAATAAAACTACTTCTTGCTTTGCTCTTACTCATTGTGATATATGGGGCCCATATCAAACCACTTCTTTAAATGGGGCAAGATACTTTTTAACGATTGTGGATGATTTTAGCAGAAATGTGTGGGTCTATTTAATGGCAACCAAGTCTGAAATATACCAATATTTAACTCAATTCCTTTCGATGGTACGTACTCAGTTCGACACTAGTGTTAAAATTATACGTTCTGACAATGGATCTGAGTTCTGTGCTCATAATCTACGCAAAGTTTATTCCGATATGGGTATTATACATCAGACATCATGCGTAGACACACCGCAGCAAAATGGGCGTGTGGAACGAAAGCACAGACATATTCTGAACGTAGCACATGCCTTACGCTTTCAAGCTAATCTTCCCATCGAATTTTGGGGGGAGTGTGTCCTCACTGCTGTCCATTTAATAAATAGGACCCCTACACCTTTTCTTCAAGGCAAAACCGCATATGAATGTCTCTTTAATCGTACACCCAACTATGATCATATCCGTGTATTTGGGTATCTTTGCCATGCTCACCCACGCCCCAAACCGTTGGACAAATTTGCTGCTAGATCAATAAGATGCCTATTTTTGGGATATCCTTTTGGAAAAAAGGGATGGAGGCTTTATAACCTTGACACACACACCATCTTTGTCTCTAAAGATGTAGTATTTGAGGAATACACCTTTCCTTTTAAAATGCAAACACAAAAACCTACACCTACAAAAACCTACATACACCAATCATCAAAACCATTACTCTAATGGAGTATGGTAGAACAAACAAGGGGACTAATCCCAAGGTCCAAAAGCTTAGCTATTGGAGACCTTCTTTCCAAGCTTTCTCACTATTCTAGAAACCAAGTCGCCACTCTTCTACACTAATCTAACCTATTACAAGGATGCGAGCTCGATCAACATCAAATTATACATACAAAACATCAAGCTAGTAGCTATATTTCACCAAGAGCATAAACTTAGTAATTTGCCCTATCCTTGAGAGGTTTAAGAGGCTATGTTTTTTACCAACGGGGTGTTCCAAAGGTTGGTTCTCCACCAAGCTACCACTAGGCTGAACACTACATCAATAAAAACACAAAAAAAATCACCATCAAAATCCATTTTCAAGTCTTAAACCATAAAAGCCCTCCACTTTGTTCATGAACCAAAATAGAAAAGTGGGCTAAATGGTGATTTCAATACTTTTTCCTTATCAATAACAACTCTCTAACGCATCTTGCAAAGGTAATCATATCCATTTCAACACCCTCCCATTCAAATCATAAAAGTGTTGTTTAACATAACCCTAAATCATCAAGTGTTCATGAAACTCGAGAGGTTTGTGGGTTTTACCTCAAAAGCCTAAAATAAAGGAGAAAGAGATGATTCCCAAGCTTTAACATCACCTTCCATGACCATCTATGGAGGAGCACGAAAATGGGTCTTGGAGAAATTGATTCTTCTCACACCCAAAGCTTCCTTGGCCGAAAATGGTGGTTAGGTCTAAGTGACTTTGGACGATGAAGTGAAAGGTGAAGTAAAATGACTCCCTCACAAGTTTGGTTGATAAGCAAAACAATTTAGGGAAGAAAAGAGGAACCTTTGACTGCCTTGAGGATAGTTCATGATGGGAAGACAAAATGGGAGGGGAGAGAGAGAGTCTTTTGTGATATTTTGAATAAGTCAAAATATCTAAATGAGCAAAGACTCATTTACCTTTCATGATTCACTCACTCTCAACCACTAACTTAGTGTATTTAACATGTGATTTTAGACTCTTAAAAATTATGGAATAGTTTCAACTAATTTATTTTTAAGTTTCGGGTAATTTTTCGTAATTGCATTTTTACCCGAAAACTTTCACTATTTGCATTTTTTCTTGAAAAGTGACTTAATTTAATTAATTAGATTTTTATCTAGTTAACCTCTTTTAACTATTAAATAATTTCTAATTATCCAATTTAATTATTCGGACTATTATATGAAGCGTTGCAAGATTTTCTTCAGAGAATTCTTTTGTGAAAGCCAAATCTTCTTATCTTTTATGTCTCGGTGAATTTGCATCCCTAAGATATTGTTTGCCAGTGAAGCCTTTCATATCAAACTCCGTAGCCAACAATGCCTTCAATTCTTTGATCCAATCTTTGTTGGGGCCTACTGCCAATATGTCATCCACGTACAATAGCATAATGATGTAATCATTATCACCAAACCTCTTGTAATATGTACAATGGTCTGAACTAAGTCTATTATATCCGAGGTTGTACAAATATATTGGCATTTGCTTTAGACCATATAGAGATTTCGTTAACCTGCAAACTAAGTCTTCTTTACCTTATTCCTCAAATCCTTCTGGTTGGAGCATTCAAATCTCTTCTTCAATTTCTCCATGAAGAAAATCAGGTTTTACATCTAGTTACTGAAGATATAAACTGAGTGTAGCATATATAGCGAGAACTACTATGATAGTAGTAAGTCTAACAACTGGAGAAAATATCTAATTGAAATCGATACCAACCTTTTAAGCATATCATTTAACTGCTAGACTTGCACGATATCATTTCACCTGATCATTGTCATGTCGTTTGATCTTATAGACCTATTTATTACTAATGGCTTTTCGACCTTCTGGAAGAGCGACAAGTTCCCAAGTTTTGTTTCTATGTAAGGCTTCCATTTTTTATTGCATTATTTCCATCCACAGAGAATCATCTGGATTAATCACAACTTCATGAAAAGTTTATGGTTATCCTTTTTTGTAAGAAGACAGTATTCACAATGGCTTGCTATAACATAGTCTAAATGCCATGATGGTGTTCTTATTTGGGGCATTAATCATCGAATTTTTGTATCATCAGCCTCATTTGGTTCTTGTTCCTTGTGTTGTGGCTCAGCTTCATAGGAATATCATTTTTTCCATTGCTCTCTTCTATCTCTACAATAATAATCTCCTTAGAAGTGTTTCATTTTCCTTATTCTCTTTGCAGTTCATTTTCTACAAATTTCTGCTGACTACAACCTTGCGGGAAGTAGGATCCCACAAGGAATAACCTTTAACCTCGTTAGCATAACCCAAGAATATACATTTTCCGGATTTCGTATCCATCTTGGTTCTTTCTTGGGAGTTATACAACACATATGCAGGACATCCAAATACATGTAGAAAAGAATAATTTGAGGATTCTTCATGCCACATCTCCATTGGCATCATCAACCCAATTGGTGTTGATGGCAATCAGTTTATCAAATAACAAGCGATCTTAATTGCTTCTGTCGATAATGACTTAGCTAAACCTGTAATTCTAAATACAATTCTTGTTTTTTCAAGAAGAATTATATCCATTTGCTCTGCTACATCCTTTTGCTGAGGGGTACACGCAATTGTGAATTGCCTTTTAATACCCTTTGCTTTCAAAATAAAAGAAATTCACCATATGTATATTCTCCTTCATTGTCTGTTGTAAGAACCTGCACCGCTAATTAAGGAGATTAATTAATTAAATGTGATAATTAGGAAATAATTTATAATTGACCCTAATAATTATTATGTGGCTTTAATAATTATAGTAAGCAGGTAATAATGCTAAAATTCGCTTTTTGGACGAAAAGCGCAGATACGATTCTACTACCCGGTATAAATGCGTACCGGTGAAGTATCCCAGAAAAATATAATAAGTGCATGATAATTACTAGAATAATATGTAGGACTTTTAAAACGAGTTTCAAGTCAAAATAATGAGAACTGGTGCCAGAACTGATACTGGCTATGGGAAAGCGCGTACCGGAAAGGTGCTCCGAAAAATAAAATAAAAATATGAAAAATCTTAGAAAAATGAGTAGGTTAAGATTCCAAATTTTGGGATTAAAATGTTTTGCATAGCCATTAATGCTAATACTGCGCAATTAAAACCTAAATAACTATATATATGCATGTTTGCACAAAACCCTAGGTTTAGTATGCATTCCTACGTAACTTGAGAAGAGGCTGAGCAGCTTGTCACTGTTCCATTGTCCTTCTCCACCATTTCTTGAGAAAGTTGGCACCTTTTGCATTGATCCTTCTCTTTTCTTCTTGTAAACACTTGAGAGCTATCATTGTGAGGGTGTGAGAGTGCATTTTCTGAACCATTTGCATCTGTGTGAGGGGTTTGTGGGCTGAGTTGGTGTTCCCATTGGTGTGAGCCTTTGTTCATGCCATTGGAGGCTTCAAGGAGCAAGCTTTGCGAAGGAAAAAACCAAGTCTTGTTGTCATTTTCGTTCTGGGTCAAAGTCAAAACTTTGAAGGTCCATTTGGGAGCTCCATTAGCACTTGAGTTGCTGTTTTGGAACCTTGGGTAAGTCCCCTCACTTGATCGTGATTTTTTGGTGGTTAAAGTTGATATCTTGGCATGTTTAATGAGTAAACAAGTAACCAACTGGTATGTGGACCTAAAACATAATTAAAGATGCATGCTTTAACGTTTAGAATTGGTAAAATTTGGATCTTTGATTGGATTTTTGTGAAATGCAGAATCTGCGTTCTGTCGCGAAATATCTGGATATTTGGTTGTGAATATCTGGATATTGATACCCGGATATGGGGTTCTGGATATCAGGATATTGATATCCGGATATTGCTAGTGAGATATCCGGATATTGATATCCGGATATGCCCCCGACATATATCCGGATATTCTGGGTTTTCGATGAACAGTGAGATACTGTTCATACAGATTTGAGGTATGGGTTTGTGGACCCTAGTTTAAGGAAGTGGTACTTCTGCAATAACTTATCTAAGTCAGAACCTAAGGGGTTAAGGGCTTACGGCTTTGTGGGAAGCCTTAAGACATAAACCGTAAAAGGAAAAATGTAGTCTTTATGCTTATGTTTATGAGCTTTGAGTATTGATACGATTGCTGGTCCTAAATTAGATTGTGATCTGCTGTGTTGGACTTGAGTTGTTTGGACTCTTGGCTTGGATTGATTGCTTGCAAGGTAAGCTTTCGTGTCCTCTATTTAGCCATGTTGTGGTTCCACCAGGTCCCATGGGGATATGGTTATATGCATGTTGTGTTACATGCTTTTGATGTTTTGGAAATGTTGTTGAGCTTTTATATGCAATGTGCTTTTATGATATGCATGTGGGTCCACCTATACGGTAAGCCTGAGTATGTGACGCATACAACATGGTGAGGCTGTGGGTGAGGTGCAAGCGATGTTCCTTGTACTACTATGTGGGTAATAGACGTATTCCTACATTTTCTCTGGCCAGTAGAATAGTGATAAAACACATGTCATGAATATCTGTTACACTGCATACTTTTGGAACTTATAATGGAAATTACTGCTTTTGGAACTTATATTGCACATGTAAGTGAGCTTGGGGTGGAAGATCCTTGAGGACCCCTTGTCTTACTGAGATTTCTTGTTTAGAGATCTCACCCCACGTTTGGGGACGCTTATTTCAGGTTCAGGGAACCCCAGGGGTTGAGACTCCTAGTGGCAGGAGGCCAGAGCTTAGTTGATGCATGTTTTATGCTGATTTTGATGATATGCTATTATGAGCTGATGCTGGATGCTGTTTACTGCTTTTATGATTTAAGCTTCAAGTTATTAGTATTGCCATTGAGACTTGTTGGGCATTGTTGCCTTATTTGGTGAGCATGGGGATTGTCCATGCTACATTGACTTGTCTTTATGTTTTCAGACATTAGTTGATTAATGTATCAGTATATTGTCCGGACTACGTGTTGTAAATCTGTGACTTTAGATATTCACTTTAATATTTATATATGAGGTATTCAGTTAGTTGTCTTGCAATTTACATACAGGCGATATTTTATGAAATTGATTAAGTAATCAACTTGGCTAAGTATAATGACGTCATAATTGAATTAAAGAAAAAATTATTCCGCATTTTAATTAAGTTTAGCTTAATACGATGACATGTTAACAAACTGGGTATACACGGGGTGTTACATCTGTCCTCAAGCACTCGATCTTTTTCCCATATCAAGTTATACTTTTGCTTTGAAGTCTTTGAAGGTTTGGAACACATCTAACTTCTTCTTGATTGGGTACACCCATAATCTCTTAGAGTAGTCATCATCGAGTGATTCAAAATAATTTTCTCATCCTAGGGGCTTTTCTAGTGACTCCTACACATCAAAATGAATCAAGTCTAATATGTTTTTTCTCCTAGCAGTTGACGTATCAAATTTCAATTTACTCTGCTTATTAGTAAAACAGTGCTCACAAAAAGGTAAGTTTTCCTACTTGAGCTCGTGAAGAAGATTACATTTTACAATAAAATTCAAACCTCGTTCTAACATATTGCCTAGTTTGAGATACCACATTGTTGTTAATTCTTCTTGACTTGCTGAAGCTACTAATGTGTTTTCTTCTAGCAATATATCTGCCACAAGCATGTAGAGATTTGATTCAATATTCTCTGCTTTCATCATCACAAGAGCGCTTTTCAATATTCGTCCAATAGACATTAGATTCTTCTTTAAGCCCTTCACTTGTAGTACCTTTTGAATTGTGCGAATAATATAATATACATTTTTATCTTAACGGTATTAATTTCAGCAATCTGTAAGGCATGATCATTTTCCATGAAAGCAGATCCTTTAAAGACAGGTTCATAAGTGCAAAACCAGCCTCGTCGTGGAGACATATGCCATGTTTATCCCGAATCTACTGTCAAAACATCAGTGAGTTATTTTTTTCCTTTAAAACTGATTGTTGCTTCGCTATATAAGATTTCTCCTTCACCATAGGCACTAGCAACACATCCTTGAAAAGTACTTGGTTCATTAGACTTCTCCGTATTCTTCTTATTGTTCCAATAATATTTCTTGAAGTGCTCTTTCTTTCCACAATGGTAAAGTTTCACATTATACTTTTTCTTGACTTTGATCTACTCTGGTTTTGACTCCCACTCCAGCCATGTTCCATTGATCTTCCTCTTATCATCGTCAAAACATCTACTTGATTTGAATCTTTTCAATCTATCCTATTTATTCTTTCGACTAGATTCTTCTTTAAGAATTGCAGCATCAATACCATTGAAAGATAGGTTGTTTGTTAACCCTTTATTTGTTATGCTGATGATGAGTTGATCATATGAATCAGGGAGACTTTAAAGTAGAAGCTTGACACATTCACTTTCTGCTATGTTGTAATCCAACGTTGTAAGTAGAAAAAACAACGTATTAAGATTGATGATGTGATAAGTTAACATTGTGGACTCACTCATTCGAAAAGTAGAGTCTCTTTTTCAAAAATATCTTATTGTGAAGAGATTTGACCTCGTACTATTTGGTGAGCACATCCCAAATTTTCTTTGTCGTCTTTATTTCAACAACACTTGACAAGACTGGATCTGTCATCACTAGGTGTAGATTGGCAACAACGTTCTTATCCATTTCTTTTCACTTTTCTTCTATTACTTTTGTGATTCTGCCTTCAATTGTAGCTAAGCAATTATCATTCCTCAAGATTGTCTTCATCTTCAACTTCCAAAGGGAGAAATTACTACCATTAAACTTCTCAATCTCAAATTTTGCCACCATATTATTGACAATACCCTGATTATCAATTGTATCAGGTTACACTATTCCACCGTGTGTATAGTAACCATGAGCAACACCGCATCATGAATAGTAACTAGTAACCAATCAGCACTGATACCACTGTTAGGTAACAGAGTATCATGCAGCTAAAAAAGAGTTGAGAGAAAACAGGAATTTCAAGACACTATCAACCATACCAATTGTCCAGGTAAGTATAAACCTAGTGGGAGTCCCTCCGTACATTTGCAACGGTGACTAATTAAATAACCATTGTAAATTTGACCTACTTTCCTAGACACAAACAATGTAATTAACTTTATTTTGATTCCACCAGTCAAGAGATTAACAAATACGCCAATTGAAGTGACACACAAGACTTACGTGGAAACCTAATTGGGAAAAATCACGAGCAAGATTAAAGAAGATTTTCACTAAATGGAAGAAATTACAACATATTTCTAAATACAATAAAAGAATAATATTATAATAGCCCAATATAATTAATTTGAAAAATACATATGATTAGATAATTAAGCATGTATTAGTGAGTAAAAATAAGTAAAATCCCTAACAAATTAATTGGGGTCACTTTTGAGGTAAAAAGTGTACTCTGTGAAAATTAAGGTTTATAAATGGGTGTAGACAAAAGTACCCAAAATATAAAAATGGAAGTAGAAATACTCCTAGAAAAATATTCCAGACTATTGGGTAGAGTTTGGTAATTAATGGAATTGAAGAGATAGATGAACCGATACCCACTTAACTTATGTTAAGTGACTTGAGTACAAAAGGACCCAAAGCCCCTCCCCACTCCCATTTGTGCGCGCGGAAGGGAAAGAAAAAGGAAAGGAAAAAGAAGAGAAAGAGAAGAAGGACGAACGGGAGCGGGAGAAGAGAAAAGAAAGGGGAAAACCCTTGGGTGATCAAACCTTGATGGTTTTGATTGATTCCAAAGCCTAAACTACTCTAAATCTTTCCCTCTTTCACAATCCTAGCTTGGGTCTTGGTGGAGAGTTGTGTAGGTTGAGATTTTTCTTCCCAAAGTTTTGACCCATTGGAGAAGTTGTGAGATTTAGGAGCTTATACCTCCATGGAAGCTTGAGGAACCATCCCCCTTGATTGTGCAACACTTGGTGGTAAGATTTCATCCTTTAAACTCTATTTTCATGAAGAATCCATGATTTAGGTTTTGGATGAATAGTATTTTGGGGTTTATGATTATGTGAGTAGATTGGTTATGTTCTAGGAAGATTGAGACCTAGTGCATGTTGAGAAAAATGCTAGGAATGACATTTAATCGGTGGAAATGAGTTTTGATAGTCGTATGATTTTGTTTGGAAAATCACAAGATTATGCATTTGACTATGGTTTGGCTTGTCTTTGTGACCAATGGTTTGGTTTGGTTTATTGTTGATATTGTCCATGTGATGCTTAGGATTGAGGCATTTGGACCAACCGTGAGTAACCAACCGTTGGAGCAAGCTATGGAGCTCGGTTAGCTCATTGAAGTTAATGTTGTGTGGTGAAGATTGGTGAAGAACAAAGGTTAAGTTGGAAGCATTGAGGCAAGCCTTCGGACCTTGGGTGTAATTCCCTTTATTGTTCCACCAAGCCCTGAACGGGTAATGGGTGTGTTGTTGTATATAAATGCAATGAAATAGAGTAATGCTTCGTTATATGTATTTGCATGCTTTGGTGTGACATAGGATGGTGTTTCCCTATGTTGGTATGTAGCATGACGATGCGTAAATCATACTTGGTAGTTTAGTTGGCCAGTAGGACTATTTGCATCTGAGTATCCTTAGGACAGCTCGAGAGCTCGAGGGATCTCTCCTGGAGATGTTGTGTACACTTGCATGGATATGTATTTGCTGCATTATTATTGTCATTGCTATTACACTGTTATTGAACTATGGGGTGGAGAGATGCTCCAAGGACCCCTGGTTTACTGGATATATTCGTATATCTCACCCCGTGTGGTTGGGGACCCCCTTTCAGGAAAGGATGCTGCAGGAGCCTCTGATGGCACGTGGCCATATTTGAAGTGATTGGGCATATGAAGATATCGTGTCATTTGATTAAGCACGTTATTTTGTAGTTCACATGTATAGGATTGCTAAATGAGAATCAATTGTCATATGCATGTTATATTTATTTGGGTGGACTTAGCCTATGCTCATGCTTTTGGTATCTCTTTTGTTGATGGGAGCCAAGGAGTGATCATAGTGTTTTGTAGCTAAGTCCCATAATTTGTAATTGAAATTTGTAAACATGATGTAATGTTGTAATTATTGGGTATTTGCATATATGATGAAATGATATGCATGCTTCTCTTGTGTATGACTATCTAGAGAGACTAGAATTCATGTATTGAAAGGATTATATGATGTAAATTAGGTGAAAGAAGACCTTTAGGTTGGAAAACCAATTTAAAACAAAGTTACCCTGTCTTGTGGTCCAATTTTTGTATCCTATACGATAGATTTGGACCCTTATGTCTTGATGGAAGTTGTAGATATGTTTCTTAGCTTTCCATAGAGACCAAGATTGTGTAATTTGGATAAGTATAACTCAAGTTATGGTTAAAACACCACAGGTAGGTCAAACTGCCATGTTTTGGGTGCTTGCTCCCGACTGTCCACGCTCGGAGCGTGGGATCCACGCTTGGAGCGCCCACCTTCTGACTGTCTACGCTCGAAGCGTGGAATCCACGTTTGAAGCGTAGGGGTCCTGGGAAATTCAGCATTCTATTTCGTAAAAACCTCATAACTTGGGCTACGGTGCTCCGAATTGAGCGCGGTTTGAACCCACGCGTAAATAATGAAAAATCCTATAATATAATTGACAAATGGAGACCATAATAAATGAGATGAAAGTATGGTATTAAGATTTAATTATTTTATTCCGCAATGTATTATGGTTATGGTCACGCAATTGGGTGATTTTAGTTCGGCTTGTTTTAAAAGAAAAATTTAACCGGATTTTAATTGCACCAATGTGATTGTAACTGCGCTTAATATCATAAGTTGATGTTAACAAACCGGTTCTAGAACGGGGTGTTACAAATATCACTCTCTTTTATATTAGAAGAATACTCCTCACTCAAAATAACACTCCAGAGATATTAATTTTTGTCTAAGTTTTATGGGATTTGGGGATGCTTTCAAGAATGAAAAGTAAGAGTATTTATAGGTGAACATAACCGCCGTTTGAAATATGTAGCCATGAAAGGAATAGTGCATTCACCATTTAAAATGTGTAGTCACCAAAAAAATAATGTAGTTATCATTTAAATTGTGTAGCCACCAAAGGAATAGTGTGACCTCCAAAAAAATGTGACTTATCATTTTACATCAAATGCAACCATTACTCCACCACAAGTGCAAAGGTTAAACAGTTCCACCGCTTCTTTCGCCCTACCATTGCCACCACTCGGGGATGATCATGGCTCCATGGCCTGTCCCACGCATCAACTTGAAAATTTTCTTTTACATGCCTAGTTTATTAAAATTTTATCTGTTATACAAAATGGCGGACGCAAGTGTTGCAGACACAAAGTTGGGGGAAATTCTTTTTCACATGGGGTAGATGATTCAAGTCAAGTAAGAAAAAAAGAAAAAATAAAGAAAAAGGAAAAAAGTATAAATATGTCCAACCCAACCAACCCTTACAATTAAAAGCTTAAAGCTTAAACCCTAGCTCATTGCTTTGTCTCATTTTTTTTTCTTTTTTTATAAACCTTATTAGCTCCAGATCTTAATAAACATCAATATTCCTGAAATTTAATCTTCATCAAGTAGAGGAGAATCGCACGGATTTTTCACGTTTTTTGTGAAACAAAAGTGGCAAACTTGGGATCAAATAGACATCGACAAAGGTGAGTTTTTGATCGATTAACTCCTACAATTATACTATATTTTACAAATGTCTTTTGTAGTATTTTTTTTAATTATCATTATCTATTATTTCCTTAAAATTTTGGTTGATTCACCAAAGCTTTACTTTTGAAGTGGAAGCGAAAATTGGATCATGATCTTTAAAAAAAAATCGGGGGCGAAACCCCCACCCTAAATATGCAGAGATAAAAAAAATTTCCTGGGTTCGCCACTGGTTATACATGTGTAAGAGCCCACAAAAAGTATTGTGTAGGTAATATTGAAAGTTTATTCATAATTGACTAGTTACGAAAAGGAAAGATCATGAAATACAGGTCGGATGGTATTAATGAAAGAACAAATGGCTTGAGATAGAATCCATGCAAAAACAATTAATGCAAAATTCATCTTTTATAAATCCTATTGCCAATGTATATCTTATCAAAGACAATAATTTGTTATAAAGTTGACATATATATTGCTAAGCGTGACTTTTATTATTTTATATTATAGGAAAAATTGTATTGATAATTTATCATGCATCTAACAAATTGTATACTTGATTATGAATTTGAAATTTTTGAAACAATATGGGTATAGTAATGAGGTTAATTGCTTAATCGATCTACTTTGTTGTTTGTTATTCCGTGCAGGCATATAATTAATGGTAATCTGTCCATATAATAGGTGTGTGTACAGGGCATTAGTTAGATTGTATCTTTTGGTATAAGCTTGGACATACATTGCATTATTTAAATAATTTTTTGTCTCAAGAAATAAAAGTTTGTGTTATATATTCGTAGAAATAATTTATCGCTGTTTTAGATAAAATGTTTGCCTCATAAGTCTACTTGTCTTTATTTGACTTTAGTTTAACCAATAAATTAATTGATGTGATCGAGATTAATTAACCTGATATTATTGCATAAACATGCATGGTCTCTCGGATGATTAATTAAAAGCATATGTTTGTTATTAACTCTATGTCATACTTAATTAGAAGATTTTTTACAACGGAATTATATTGATTAAATACACATATATATCATGTTTAATTTAACAAATTCATGTGGGGGAATTATAACCGTACAAAGGTAAATCAATAGTAATGATTTTGTAACTACTTATTTCAATATTTTTTCTCTCTCTTCCCTTATTACTGTTGATTCATCTTTGTATGGTTATTATGACTCTCCCACATGACCAGGCCAAGGACATGTTAAATAAGATATGAGAGGATCCACTCCATCTAATAGTTTTTTCTTTTTTAAAAATTAATAATTAATTAGTAATGTGATTCAATAAATCGCAACTGTTAGATTCACAAAAATCAGTGGTTAAGATTTAGTGTAAAACTTATTATTTTTAAACCGACATAAAGATTATAATAACCACTTATATAGATTATGATTATTTGATATCCAAGTTGGTTATTATGGACGGGAAATCTGATTTGTAACGATAGTTTGGGATAACTCATAAGAATCTCTTGTGTGTCTGGGCTAGTTTATTATCGGTTGAGAAGGCTCCTTTGATGGTATTCAAGTGGGACTCCTTTGTGAATCTTCAATGGAAGATGTGAGGGCGAACCAATAAAGCAATTCGATAGTCTAAGTCAGTATAAACACAAATAGATTATAATATGTTAAGGAATGAGTTGTCTATAGAAATACTTGTATTTATACTAGGCATGATACTTGCTTAGAAGTTCGTGTCAGTTCCTGTGATTAGTAGGTGTCTCTGAAGACTCTTATTAGCTTTTAGATGGTGGCTGAGATGACGAGGTTATGGCCTAGATACTTTTTACAGACTTTTTTGTATAGTTTATAATGAAGTAACCTTACGTAACCTTATTTTTGGTTGGTTATTATGGTGTTGGATTGGAATTATTTGATCATATACTGATACGTGCATTAGCAGCAGATCGAAGAGGAGAACTAGTACCCCATTATAGGGCATGGGCCAAAGACTTTGTCACTATGTAGAGTTTATAGAGGAGCCAATCACGTGTATATCATTCATGTAAGCTTGTGAATAGTGTCATTTAGAGTTAGAAGGGTCGTTGTATAGTTACAGAAATGTAGGAGATTAGTTATGCTGATGTGGCAGCATGAGGTAGTTAGGATATTGTAATAAAAAGTGGTAACAGTGACCCTTATATTCATGCATTGAGAAATATCCGGCAAAAACATCATTATAAAGATTTTGGACAAAATAATTATCCAGTTAAAGTTGATTGGATAAATTTTTCCAAAGTAATGCAGTCAAACATATCACCTATGCTGACGGGATTAGTCCCGTCACTGATACTGACGAGACTCGTGCCACGTCAGCGCCACGTAGGCAGTCCAATTACCGTAAAGCTTCGGAATGCCATAACTTGTGACTCGGATATCCAAATCATATGGTTTTTTTTTGATTTCACATAAATTTTCTAGATCTACGCAATGACACCTTATTTGACATATTTTATCTCCCACAAACATAGTTTGAAGATCTTATGGATAAACACTCTTGTGATAGTGGCACAATTGTTATAAATTTAAACTATATTTGTGGGAGATAAAATATGTCAAGTGAGGTGTCATTACATAGATCTCAAAAATTTGGATACCCGATTCAGAAGTTATGGCCTTCCGAAACTTTACGGTAGTTGGACTGCCTACGTGGCGCTGATGTGGCACGAGTCCTGTCAGTGTCAGTGACGGGACTAGTCCCGTCAGCATAGGTGACATGTTTGACTGCATTACTTTGGAAAAACTTATCCAATCAACTTTAACCGGGTAATTCTTTTGTCCAAAAACTTTAAAATGGTGCTTTAGCCGAAATATCAATAACAGAAACTTTATTTCTTGGAACTGAAATAAGATTTGCTATCTTTATGTTTTATGCATAGAATCCTCTATATCTTGGGGGAGTGGATCCTCTCATGTGCTAATTAACATGACCATGTCATGTGGGATAATCATAACTATACACGGGTGAATTAATGGTGATAAGGGATGAGAGAAAAAAATATAAGGATAAGAAGTTACACAATCATTACCGTTGATTTAATTATTAATTGTTAAGATCCTCCTACATAACATGATGATGTTAAATTGCATATGATAGGATCCATTTCCATCCCTTGCACTTTAATATTGGTCCAATAGAAAAAGTTAGTTAGTTGAGTGATGAGATCGAGAGGTTCTCGGTGGAACTCTTAACTGTTTTACAGGAATCAACTTATCTTGTATCGAATCAACTTATCTTACAATCGTATATGAAGTTCTTAATAGTAAAATTTAATCAAAAACTTGACTTTTCGATTCATGAAAGGATACGTGCCATTGGTTTTTCTATTTAGGCCTTTAGGGTGAACGATCCCCATCTTGTCTGTTGTCTCTTACGAGAGTTTAGGATCTTGGGCATTAAATACCATTTTCGGCAGTGTCTTTCAAGTTTCAAGTTTCAAATCTCCTTGATTATTTCCAAAAAATAAAAACAATTTCCTAAAGCTTAAATTCTGGATCATATACGATTGTCGTATCTTATTATTATTATTATTATTATTATTTGAGATATTTCAATCTGTTCATCGCTTCGTGATTAGTTTGATTCCGGACAGGACGCGAAATTAAGACTTTAAATCTCTTTTAAAAATGATACTGCGAAAGATGGAACAGATGCTCTCACTCGTTCTCCATGGCACAAGTGAGCTACCATTGTTGATGTCATATCTTATTTAATATACGCAATTGATGTGCAACTGAATTGTTGTTGTTCTTTGAGGAGACAACCCTGACCGCTGCAGCTGAATACCTAAAGATATTGGAAAATATGTCGCAATATGAGACTAACAGGAGTTAAAGCATCCATATGTCCATTGATATATAAAACTTCCACTTGCGTAACTGCTTCCTGTTCTAGTGCTTTTCAAGGGTTATTTTTAAATCATAAATAACATATATTAATAAATGTTTTTAATCAACAATTTAAAACATGGATTTTAGGAACAAAATCATGTTGGGAACTCGGTTCCTTCAAACTCGGCTAGGAAGTCTTTTGTGTGGAAGTCAGTCAACCAGATCCGAAACTCGGATCTCGGCAGTACCACGGCCTGTATATCACCAGGTGGGCAGCGCAGCGGAAAATCAAAACAGATAGGAGAGAGAGAAGAAGAACACAACCAGATTTAACGTGGAAAACCTTCTCCAATAAAGAAGTAAAAACCACGGGATCTAGTCCAGATCAAAAATACACTATGAGAATAATGGTTACAATAATCAAATACACCAATGTGGTGGTTAACTCAACCTCTCCAACAATGGTGATAATCAAACTACCCTAGAGATGTTTCTCTCAAACTCTCCCTAGAGATCTCTCAAATGCAAAGCATGAAGCTTTTGCTCAAACAATCAAATATTTTCTCTCAAATTTTTCTCAACTCAATCTTCTCATATGTTTTAGCCTCCACCCTAACAATGGGTATTTATAAGAGGTGGAATTAGGGTTTGGGGTATTTTAGGAAAACCCCTCAAATGGGCTTGGGCTTAGCATTGAAGGAGGAAGCCCAACAAATCTCCCCCTCCGACCTCAATGCGTCAGCTTCAGCATCAACCCGGCTCCTTCACAGCAGTCTTCAAATTTCTTTGCTGGAACCGGCTTCGTCATCATATCGGACCAATTTTGGTCAGTGTGTACCTTGACGAGTTCGAGCTCTCCACCTTCCACCACATCCCGGATCCAGTGATACCTCACATCAATGTGCTTAGTGCGGGAGTGATAGGTCGAATTCTTCGCAAGATGGATTGCACTTTGATTGTCACAACCCAGCTCGTACTTGTCTTGTTCATGGCCGAGTTCCATGAGGAACTTCTTCATCCACAGAATCTCTTTGCTTGCCTCAGTTGCGGCAATGTACTCAACTTCAGTTGTCGAAAGTGCAACACATTTCTGAAGCCTTGATTGCCAAGAGACAGCTCCTCCGGCAAATCTCATCACGTATCCGTCGTCGACTTCCTCGAGTCGAAATCTCCCCCTAAATCAGAGTCCGAGTAGCCTTGCAACTCGGCTTTGCCTTCTCCAAATCAGAGACATAAATCGGTGGTACCTCGGAGGTACTTGAAGATCCACTTCACTGCTTCCCAGTGCTCTTTGCCGGGGTTTGACAAATACCGGCTTACCATTCCAACAGCATATGCCAAGTCGGGTATAGTGCAAACCATTGCATACATCAAGCTTCCGACGGCAGATTGATAAGGGACCTTCAACATCTCATCTTTGTCTTTATCATATCTTGGATATTGCTTCTGGTTCAGCTTTATGTGTCCGGCTAAGGGGGTGCTCACTGTTCTGGCTTTGTCCATGCTGAATCTCTTCAATATCTTCTCAATGTACTTTTCTTAACTCAGCCACAGTAGCTTCTTTTGTCTATCTCGGATAATCTTGATTCCGAGAATCTGCTTTGCAGGGCCGAGGTCCTTCATTGCGAAGGACGAGCTTAACGCCTTCTTCAGGGCGGCTATCCTCGATTTGTCTTTCCCTACAATAAGCATGTCGTCAACATATAACAACAAGATCAAAAAATCTCCGGCCTCATACCTCTTCACAAATACGCAGTGGTCAGCTTCTGTCTTTTCAAACTTGTGATCAGTCATGAATGATTCAAATTTCTTGTACCACTGCCGAGGTGCTTGCTTCAAGCCATAGAGGCTCTTCTTCAATCGACATACCAAGTCTGCTTGGTCTGGAGTTTGGAACCCCTCAGGTTGTTCCATATAAATCTCTTCTTCTAAATCACCGTGAAGGAATGTCGTCTTCACGTCCATTTGTTCTACCTCGAGGTCCATCGAAGCTGCCATAGCTAACACGGTTCGGACCGAGGTCATTTTCACCACAGGAGAAAAAATCTCCTCAAAGTCTACTCCTTTCTTCTAATTGCAGCCTTTCACCACAATCCGGGCTTTGTATCTCGGCTTCTGCCCATTCTCTTCATTCTTAATCTTGTATACCCATTTATTTTTCAGAGCTCGTCTTCCTTCAGGCAACTCGGTCAGTTCATAAGTCTGATTCTCGTGCAAAGACTTCATCTCGTCTTGCATTGTCTTTTCCCATTCTTCTTTCTCTGAGCTCGTCACAGCCTCATCATAACTATGAGGCTCACCGTTTTCAGCTACAACGGTGTATTCATCATATGGGTATCTTGTAGATGGTCTTCTTTCTCGAGTTGGATATCTCAGTTGTTCTTCAGCTTGAGAACCCGGTTCATCATTCTCATCCCGGATCTCATCTTCAACTCGGACCTCATCATCAGCTTCATGTTGATCATCAATTTCTTCATTTTCTTGATTTTCTCCCCCTGCTTCAGCTCAGACAGGAGGGATAGGTTCTTCACGTCTGACAGAAACCCGGACTTTGGGCTTCAAGATGTCATGAATGGTCTCATCTTCATGAAAGACCACATCTCGGCTTCTTACGATCTTCTTATTGATTGGATCCCATAGTCGGAACCCGAACTCACAGCTCGGTGAACCGAGATAGATGCATTCTTTAGTCTTTGCATCAAGTTTTGCCCTTTTGTCTTTAGGGATATAAACGAAAGCTCGGCATCCAAACACCTTTAATTGATTATAGGCCACTTTCCAACCTGTCCAGACTTCTTCTGGAATTTCTCCTTTAAGTGGCCGTGATGGTGAGAGGTTGATCAAGTCAACCGCAATTTTGACGGCTTCTCCCCAGAATGATTTCGGCAATCCGGCATTGGATAGCATACTTCGGACCTTCTCTTCAATAGTCCTGTTCATCCTTTCAGCAAGTCCATTCAACTGTGGAGTTTTGGGGGACGTCTTCTCAAGTCGGATCCCGGCCGCTCTGCAATATGCATCAAAAGGGTCGCAATACTCACCACCATTGTCAGATCGGACCACTTTCAATTTCTTGCCAGTCTCCCTTTCAACCATAGCATGGAATTCTTTAAAGGATTGGAGTACCTGGTCTTTAGATTTCAGCAAATAAACCCACACTTTGCGGGAATGGTCATCAATAAATGAAACAAAATACTGAGCTCCTCCAAGAGATCTTTCTGACATGGAGCAAACATCAGTATGGACGAGGTCAAGAATATACCTGCGTCTTCTGGGCTGATCCGGCTTCACAAAAGAAACCTGGTGCTGCTTTCCAGCTAGGCAATGCGTGCAACTCTCCAACGCTTGGCCTTTCAACCTGGTCAGTAATCCTTTCTTATGTAGGATCTGGAGCCCTTTCACGCTCATGTGGCCGAGGCGCTTGTGCCATAGCTCCAAGCTCGGTTCGTCTCGGACAGAATTGGCTTCTCCGCCATTGATCTTTCCTTGCATCACGTACAAGGAGCCTTCCTTCTTACCTCGGGCCACGACCAAGTTTCCCTTGGCCAATTTCCATCTAATACTGCCGAAGTAGTTCACTAACCCGGCATCATCAAGTTTGCCTACCGAGATTAGGTTCAATCGCATGTCAAGAACATGCCTTACATCTTTCAATACAAGTCGGCACCCAACATCCGTGGTCAGGGTCACATCACCGACACCAACAATTTTGCTGGTCACCTGATTTCCCATCTTTACAACTCCAAAATCACCACCTCGGTAAGAGGAGAAAAAACCTTTGTGTGGAGTAACGTGGAAGGAGGCACCGGAGTCAACAATCCAGGTGCAATCATCATATGCAACATTCAAGTGATTATCCTCACCAAGGAGGAATATCTCAGCATCAGGAGTGGCAGCCACCGCAGTGGTGCTCTTGTCTTCCCTCTTCTTGGGAATAATCTGATCCGGCTTTACAGAGCCGTTCTTCTCATCATTCTGCAGGGTCCAGCAGTCTGGCTTCTTATGACCTGTCTTTCCACAGTAAAAGCATTTCAACTCATATTTCGGCTTTGACCGACCTCTGGACTTTCCTATTCTATCACGATCTCGACCCCGGCTTTTGCTTCTACCCCGGGAGTCGGATTTCCCTTTGTTCTCTGCAACATTGGCCTCAGACGTGCTCGAACTACCTCGTTCTTTTCTTCTGGATTCTTCACCCAGGATGCTGTCTGTCACGACATCCATCTTCAACTTTCCATCTGGAGTCGAATTATTCAAAGTCACCACCAGAGTATCTCAACTTTCTGGTAGCGAGCTAAACAGCAGCAATGCCTGCAATTCTTCATCAATTTTCATATCAGCTTTTGACAACTGATTCACAATACCTTTGAAGGTGTTGAGGTGTTCTATCATGCTCATGCCGTCCTTGTATTCTAGCTTCACAAGTCGGCGAACCAGGTGTGCTTTATTCCTGGGAGTCTTCTTCTGAATCAAGGACTCCAACTTCGTCCACAATTCATACGCGTTCGTGAACTCAGACACGTGCTCAAAGAGGCTCTTGTCAATATATTTTCTGATCGTAGCTACCGCCTTACGACTCAGAATCTCTCATTCCTTATCGGTTTTGCATGCCGGTCTCTCATCAAGGATAATGGGCTCATGCAAATCTTTGCAGTAGAGATGATCTTCCATCATCGGTTTCCAATAGGTGAAATTGTCTGCGGTCAGCTTGAACATATCTCCATCATGGGATATGCCACTGGTCTCCATCTCGTCTCTCTCAGAACCCGTAGAACTCGGGCTCTAATACCACTGTTGGGAACTCGGTTCCCTCAAACTCGGCTAGGAAGCCTTTTGTGCGGAAGTCAGTCAACCAGATCCGGAACTCGGATCTCGGCAGTACCACGGCCTGTATATCACCAGGTGGGCAGCGCAGCGGAAAATCAAAACAGATAGGAGAGAGAAGAAGAACACAACCAGATTTAACGTGGAAAACCTTCTCCAATGAAGAAGTAAAAACCATGGGACCTAGTCCAGATCAAAAATCCACTATGAGAATAATGGTTACAATAATCAAATACACCAATGTGGTGGTTAACTCAACCTCTCCAACAATGGTGATAATCAAACTACCCTAGAGATGTTTCTCTCAAACTCTCCCTAGAGATATCTCAAATGCAAAGCATGAACCTTTTGCTCAAACAGTCAAATATTTTCTCTCAAATTTTTCTCAACTCAATCTTCTCATATGTTTTAGCCTCCACCCTAACAATTGATATTTATAAGAGGTGGAATTAGGGTTAGAGGTATTTTAGGAAAACCATTCAAATGGGCATTGGGCTTAGCATTGAAGGAGGAAACCCAACAAATCAATCAATCACCTATTTTGAACGCATCCACCCAAAGGAAAAACTCCACTCGGTGCCCATGTGAAGGGTACGGTGATAGGAACGCCACACTTGTCAAAAATGAACAAATTGAGGAGATGTTCACGTGGTTTCGCCAACTTTATATCTCTTCAGAGTGTCACATTTCTCCGTAGCCATTTGAAGATTTGGCTCTGGATGTCCTTTTCAACCTCCAACACCCATAAATGGAGCATAAGCCCAATGATGTAACATCTGCTAAGCACGTGAACCTGACCCCGTTGCCTCTGCTTGCGTTCTAGTTATACCTCAAACATGTCATTATTGTTATTGATTTTGATGAAAGTGGGATATTATCGATGTTAACTTCTAACCTTGTGGTGTTGTCATTTCGGTTGTGTTTCATGGGATTCTTCACTATTTGAATTATTATCATCACGATGTACATTGTATTTTTGTTCCTCTCCTCCCTCTCCTCTACTTTCCTTTTATGTCGAGGATCAATACCAGATTTACTTTATTTAGTTGTGCAACATATTGTCCCACAAATCTCATTCCTAATATCATGTTTGCTTAAAATGTCGACCTCATCAGCTTCTTCTTTTTTTTTTATTCGTAACGGTTCCAGAATTAAGATTTTAAACCTCTCCCAAATATGATATTGGAGAGGATCAAACACATGCTCCCATCCCCACATATTCAGCTCTCATGTGCCAACTAATCTACCATCATTTGGTTCGACCTCATTAGCTTTATATATTGATCATGTATACCAAAATGATGGTAGCTTACTTGATGTATGGGAGCTGAGCAGGTGAAGGTGAAAACATGTGTTCGGTCCTCCCCATTACCATCTTTGAAAGGGGTTTAAAATCTTAATCCTGGATCCACCCAAATTCCGGATTAGTCCATTAGGAACCTATGAAATTGTCAGGGATATATATATATATATATATATATATATATATATATATATATATATATATATATATATATATATATATAGGGAAAAGTGTTTATCCTTTTAAATGACACAACTTATATCCTTTCACTCTCACAAAGAGGTGGGACCCACACCTTTATTTTTTACATCCTTCAAAATGACACACACTTTACTCATATATATATATATATATATATATATATATATATATATATATATGGGTAAGGATCATTTTACACCAGTGTAAGTTCTCTCTCCTTGTCCGTTATCCCACTTATATCTAAGGGCTCAAATTTTTTAGTAATGTGAGTCATTGGATACAAGTGACACAATTACATGTAAGACTTCTAACTTTACAAAATGACACACACTATATATATATATATATATATATATATATATATATATATATATATATATATATATATATATATATATTTATATATAAATACTTGTTAAAAAATCACATACAAGATAAATGAACACTATATACCAATTACTTCTAGAGAAAAAATTTACATAACTGATTAGAACATTTTATTTATAAAGCGAAAAACTTTGGGTTGACTGTTAAAATTTTCTCTGCAAGACTTATTCTAAAGATGACATAAGAATCAATTCAACCCAAAAGTTTAAATTGTTGGTTGAGGGTCTTTTTAGTTATTTATATTATTCTGTAACACATTTTCACACAAAAGAACTCTTTGGGCTTGAAGCGTGGATATTGCACAGACCTAATTTTTTATTTACCTTATGCTTTTATTTAATTCCACTAGAAAGTGGAGAGCGGTGAGGATCAAACTCGTGACCTCGTGGTCACTAGAGCTCTGATACCATGTACAGAACCAATTCAACTCAAAAGATTAAGTTCTTGGGTGAAAAGCTTTTTAATTGATTTTTTATTCTCTAATACATCAATACTTACATGTTTTGCCAATTAGGCCCAGTACCAGTAGATGCCAAAAGCTCATTTGATTATGATCACAATGGATTTATCATATTAGTTAAATTAAAATATCTATTAACCCTATTAATTTGAAAATATAAAACTAATTAATTAATATTATATATATAAGGAAATTTATAATATTTTTTAGAAGTTGTTTAAAAAATTAATAAAAAAAGAATGAGATGACAAAACTTTAAATTTAAAGCTATAATAGATCACCCTTAGATTAAAAATTAAATTAGTACAACTCTATAATTCAAAATATAATATTACTTTTAAAAAAATAGGCCATTTTGCATCTTAGACCATTGGTCCAAGGTCTAATGTTTTCAAGATCTTATAACAGAAGTTTGAAAACCTCTCTTTTTGGCCAATTGGGTTTCTATCTAAGGTTTGTTAGATTTTGTTCGAAGCATACTTTCTCTTCACGAAACGCAAAAACTATAACTTATGTTCATTTTTTGAGGTTTATGCAGTAACCTAATTAATGCAATCATTGCAGATTTTGGGTTATTTGTGCTTATATTTGGGGTGCTTCGCTTATGATGTTGTGGACAGGTAAAGATGGAAGGTATTCAAAAGAGTCGACCGGGACAGAGTCAGTGTCCACAGGAATAGTTGAAGATCCGAAAAGGGAACTGATTCAAAAAAAGTAAACATCTGCCGAGATAAAGTATCGACGTAAAGTTGGAAAGTAGTAACGGTAACCCTTTTGAGACCGAGGATAACCCAGAAAGACACATTTATGAGACTTGAGAGCTAATTTATCCAAACCTGGACTAAGATGATGAACAAAACACGTAGAACCAAACACATGTGGAGTCAAATGATATAAAACTTGATGGGGAAATAAAATAGAGTGAGGTACCTTATGATTGAGAACAGATGATGACATGTGATTAATGAGATAGCATGCAGTAAGTATAGCATCACCCCAGAATGTGTATGGAACATTGCCATCAATTAGCAAAGCACGAGAGGTTTCAACCAGATGATTATTCTTGCGCTCAGCTACACCATTTTGTTGGGGTGTATTAGGGCAAGATGTTTGATGAAGAATGCCATGAGATGAAAAGAATTGTTGAAATTGATGAGATAAGTAATCACATGCATTATCACTACGAAAAGTACGAATAGGGATACCAAATTGAGTTTTTATTTCATTATAGAATAACTGAAAAATAGAAAATAATTCAGACTGATTTTTCATTAAAAATACCCAAGTACATCTGGAGTAATCATCAATAAAAGTAACAAAAAACTTAAATCCTAAGGTAGAAGAATGACGACTTGGTCCCCAAATATCAGAGTGGACCACAGAAAAAGGAGAAACAAATTGACGACTGAGACGACTCGGGAACGATCTACGAGTATGTTTCCCAAACTGACAAGACTCACAATTTAAATTGGAAAGAGATGATAAATGTGGAACCATCTTCTAAAGCTTGACAAGACTAGGATGGCCCAGACGAGCAAGTATAGTAAAAGGAGAGTTCACAATGGGAGCTAGGGATGTGTATGGGTCGAACCGAACCGGATTTTTTGAAAAACCGAACCGAATTGGTTTAAATGGTTCGGTTCGAAAGTGGTTCGGTTCGGTTCAAAACTGGTTCTGTTTGGAAGTGGCTCGGTTCGGTTTGGAAGTGGCTCGGTTCGGTTCGAAAGTGGTTCGGTTCGATTCAGAACCGGTTCGGGTCGACCCTCTTTTGAAAAAAAAATTAATTAAAAAAAATTATAAAAATTAATTTGATAGAGGCCCTGAGACTCACATCCTTTGGTAATCTCCTTCCCCGAGCTTCGATCCTGAATGATGACAGAGGTTTTAGTAAAAGAAACAACACAGTCAATGGATTTTGTCAAACGACTAATAGAAAGTAAGTTAAAAGGAGAATCGAAAACATAGAGAACATGATCCAGAGATAATTAGGTAAAGAAGAACCGTGCCAATCCCCCTTGATTGGACCAGAGACCCATTGGCCGTAGTAATAGTGGGAAAAGAACCAGTAGTACAAAGGGAAGTGAATAAGGACTTATTACCAGAAATGTGATTAGAAGCCCCAGAATCAAGAGTCCAAGGGCCTATAGAGTGCAACTGAGAGATTCCAGGAAAAGAATTACCAGTGGGAGCAATGGATGCAGTAGGACCTGATGTTTGCTTCTCCGACCACCAAGTCACAAATTCATTAAGAAGAGCAGCTGGAGGTTCTGCACCAGAAGGTAACCCTGGAGCAGAGGTACTAGAGAAAGCCTGAGCAACATGAGCATTCCGAGGAGCTGGAGGTGGCCTTCCATGAAGCTTCCAACAGTGTCCAACAGTATGATTGGTCAGATGACAATGAGTGCATAATAGCTTTCCTTTAGAGAATTTACATCCACGACCATACCCTTGAGCAGCAAGAGCGCAAGAGTCAACAGAATCCATTGGAGGTTTTTGCATCATAGGGGGTGCTGGTGACATAATGGGCTTAGAAGGAATCCTAAGCAAGGTAGACATCACAGAATCCAGAGTAGGAACTGTAGTAGATCCCAAAATTTGATCCTGATTGGGAGACAAATGGTCAGGAAACCCATATAAAATGAACAACATAAACAGTGTATTACGATGTTCCTGTTCCTTAGTAACATCACCAGAGAGAGGTAAAAGTTCGTTGAGGTCATGAAGTAAACTTTGAGCTTTCCCCAAATATTCAGTTGCAGGACAATTGAAGTCCCGAAGAGCAAATGTGTCATCAATTTCTGACACACACCATAGAGTCTTTGTGTATCATTGGTGTATAGTGCTTTTGCCTGACTCCAAATAGCTTCACAGGTATTAGCAAGTTGAAAAATCTGCTTAATTGACGGATGAAGAGTAGCCTTAATGAGACTACACAACTGAGCATCAATCATCTTCCATCGTGTGCGCTCAGTGGCCATCACAGATTCAACCTTAGTGGTGAGATGGGATGTATAATCCTGTCCGTCCAACCAAAGGCGCAGATTGGATGACCAAGTATAATAGTTGGATCCATCCAATTTATCCACACTCAACAGAGCAAGAATATAATTTGAAAAAATAGTAGACTCTGACTTTTGTCCAGCCGGAGACCAAAAAATAGTAGAGACAGGAGAGTCCATAATCAAGATCAGAAAAAAAATCAGAAAGTCAGATCACACAACTAACTAGTAGAAGAGGGATTTGTGCGTCAACGCAAAAGGAGGTCCAAACACCAAAACAAGACCAGATCCAGAACCTACGCAAAGAGACGAGAAGATTGCGACCAGCCACGGTGTGAAGAGAGTGGGAGAACTGTCACGCGCGAGAGGGCGCGTGTGACCTTGTTTGGGGACACGACCGGTGCCGTTGGAACCGCGCTGCTGAGACGAGCACGCTGGTATGTGGATCGCCGGAAAAGGTCACCGGACGGTGGTGCTGGACGAGGCAGAGGTGTTGGCGGCTGTAGACTGAGAGAAAACGTCCGGAAACTGACAATGAGACAGCTCTGGAAAAAAATTAAAAGACAATGAATAGTGGGTTCACCGGAAAAAAATCAAAGTTCCTTAGGCTTTTGATACCATGTTAAAGAACTAATTTAACCCAAAAGCTTAAGCTGTTAGGTGAACCTACATTAATGGTTTTATATATCTCAACAATATATATATATATATATATATATAAATATATATATGGCACCTTCTCCTCCCATTTTGATGGTCAATTAGGAAGAATGAGAGAGAGAGAAAAGGAAAGAAAAGGAAATGAGGAAAAGAAAGAGAAAGATAGGGCAAGAAGAAAAAGGTGGGAGAAATAAAAGAGGAAGGTAATATTGAAAAATAAAAATCTTCTTTAATTTTTCTTCTTTTCAATATTTTTTTATGATGTTGTTACTCTGCCAAATTTCTTTATTAAATTTTTTTTTTTACTTGACTTTATTTCTACCTTTAGCTTTATTATTATTTAGTTCTAAAATTTTATTTCTTTTCAAGATAATGATCATATTGATGGATTATTTGGCACCAAATAAATACTAAAAGAATGTGTAATTTTTAACTGTATGATGCTGCTGTGAACTGACCCATAAAACTTGGGTTCAGATGGTTATAGGGTAAGGGACGTCTTATCATGGCTTGAGCTCCGCCATACATAATCTTTCACATGCAAAAACCCACAAAATTGGGATTTAATTAGATTCAGTTAAATATTACTCAAAGTAGCTTACCAAAAAAAAATATTATTCAAAGTATTATTTATTATTATTTCTGACATTATTTCTTTTTATAAACTTATTTGAGAGAATGATATTTTTCATTATTACAGTTGGAATGGTTATAGTTAGAAAACCTCAATATTATTGAGATTTTTCTCATGTGTGTTTGTTTTTATACTAACCTTTCTAAAAAGAAAGCCAGCTTAGTATGAATATCCTGGGATAAAGTTGGAGCATAATGATACACGATTATGAGGACTGTACAAAGTTTAAAAAAATTATGTATATGAGTTTAGCTAAAAATTCACTTGATGTAAAGCAATTTATAGACAAGAAGTTCATGTATTTGACTCAACCATATGTATAATTAGATTTAAGTATATTTTATTATATGCTTTCTTTTATATTCATTGCGTAAACTTAAAAGGTATTTCTTTTGTAGTCGCTACGTTATTTTTAAATTTAAAAATTAAAGTGATATCTTTTATGCTAGCCAGTTGTAGGGAACTTTACATCGGGTACTTCCCCACTTCGTCCTTAATCTTGTAAAGGCAATCAGCCACATACTTTTCTAAGTCAGACAACGTATCATATCCGAACAAATAATAGCCCTGTGATTTTTCAGAATGCCTCCTGAAACAATAGAGTTCGAACAGTTTCTCACCATTCTCGGGATTCACAAAGAAGGGCTTAGCACCCTCTTGAAGCACAAGGTTCACCCAAAAAACGTTCTCTTTGAAATGTTTATATGAGTCGCAATAAATGGTAAAGGCAGTCCCTAGCCTAGCACCCACCTTAAGCGAGACCCAAGCCCACTTTTTACCGTGAGGAGAAACTTGAAAATAGTAAAAGAAAAGTCAAACGCTGTATTCCCACCAGTAATATTTACATACTATCTAGATTGCTCAGATAAAGCCCCAAGTGTTAGCATGAAACCGAGAAGGTGCCACCTGTAAGTGACGCAGAACCTCAATCTCAAACTCGGAAAAAGGAAACCGAACTTTAATATCTGTAAAATAGCTTTTATAAATACAAAAATGGTACGTGGCTACACCACTCTTGCTCGAGGGGTCACAAAGTCAGACTGATTCTCTTACATAACTTAACCTCCACTAATCCTCATGTACACCTCCCTCAATGAGGTCAAAGCTCCCCTCAATTTTGTACGCCTTGTCCAAATCCAACTGGTCTGAATAACACGACTCCGTTGATAGAACATATGCATTAAACCAAGTCCTTGCAGACAAACATTCCAGTAACAGATCACTCGCCATATTAGATCACTTGGCAACTTAACCTGGGAAGAGGAAAAGGAAGAGAAAGAAGGTTAGATTTGTCCCCGGAATCCAAAGGACCCTAACCAGTCACCGAAACTGACTTTGGCCCATCGCAAATGATTTCCTTCCCTCAAAGGAGTTACCTTCATCGGTCATACACATTCACTCTCAACTCGCACGCCAAATTCCTAATGAACCCAGAAAACAAGCAATCTAAACACTTAAGAATACCTGAAAAATCAGAAAAGGCATAAGAATCTGAAGAAGAAGAAGAGTTGTAGTAATCATAATAGGTCAAAGATCTTGGCCACCAAGCTAGTGGCACTCTATACAGGTCTAAATCCTCAGCAAGCAACATGCGCATCATGTCCCCAACGCTTACATCGTCAAGAGCATCGGGATCAAGATCAAACTCCTCCTATTTGACTTTCACCTCCAACTCCTTCATTTCCTCCACTGATCACTCTTCTATTTTCACCATTTTAAGCAACAACTCAAGAGTCTCATAGAAGCCAAATACTATACCCGAAACCCAACCATAAACAACAGCAAAAATAGAAACCATACATTTAAAAAAAAAAGAACACCAAAGCCAACGCAAAAGAATATACCTATTTGTGAAGATGAGGACTGACAAGAAAGACTCAATGAACACCTCTCTCAGAAAACAAAGCCAACCCATATTTTAGTTCAAAGAAGAAGATAAAGTATAAAATTAGAAGACGATGGATGACCTAAAAGCACAGGAAAGAAAAGAAATTTTAGAAGAAAAAGAGGAGCAAAGTTTCAAGATATTACTGGTAACTCAAAAGGTTCGGAGTGCGTAGACGAAGATGATGAAATGGCAAAATGAAGGAGGAAAAACCTTTAAATTGAATCCCAAAGAGCAGCACTAAAACACCACGAGCTGTCATATTAAAGCAACCTTTTGAATTCAACAGATCAGATGAAGGTTAATATTGTAATCTCACTAACGATAAGACAACTCATACAGTACCTCTTCGCATTAAATGCGGCACATCCTATCGCATTTATTGTCTGCACGATAAAGAAAATAATCATCACAGCCATTATGACGTGTGCTCGAAAAATGAGGAATATCCCTCATTCAACAGTCTACACGTGGTCACAATCAACCTTAAACAACGAAACCCATCGCCAAGTAGAATATAGAAAACTACAACCTCTTAAGACACATCATAAGCAATATTGGTCGGCCAATGATCAAACTTTCAAAGCAAACAAACAATACATCCAAATCAAACACCCAAAGAAGACCGGTCAAAAACATGTCGACAATGTATGCCTAGGCACATTCAGACCGGCATGAGACCCCACCTTTTAAAGATAAACAACAACAAAAAAATGTTAGCCATCACAGGGGACAACCTAACACCTGTCGGTGACTATGTTTCCAAACAACACTCTGGCCCAACATAAGCACATTAGATTCCCGCCGACACATTCATCTCGGCACCAAGACTTTGTTTGCTACCGAGTTGGGGGGCTTATGTTCTGGATGGACCATTTAGCTGACCCAATAAGGATAGCCCAATACCAAGGGTCCAGGCCACCTTCGCCCCCTACCAACCCTGTTGTGCCAACATTGCTACCTCCTATGTTGCTGGCAAACATCCCAATCTTATCACAGCCACCCACAGTAACTAATTGGAGAGACTTGCCTCCTCACAACTTGCAACCAACTTGGAGAGCATATCTCCACAAAGCTAATCATCTCTCCATCAAGCTGAACATATATCTACTATAACTACATATGTTTTAACCCAAAGGTACACATCTTCTTCGATATGAATAAACCTGCTTAAACCAAATCTGACTTGAGCGTTGAAGTATCTTGCAGGTACACCCCTTGTTCTGTTAAAGACCCTTGGGTTGAAGCTGCTCTAACTCAAAGCTGCACCAAATTATTTGGGGACTATTCGTGTAGAGGAAGATCACATGGTTAGCCCAGATGTAAATGGTTTTGTTCATTGGTGCCATCTATGAGGAAAACTGATATGTAGGTACTTCAACCCTCATTCTGGTGCTTGAAGGTATCACCTAGAAGGCTAAAAACTCAAGTTAAAGGAAATCTGGTATGCAAGCACCTGAACCCTCATACCAGTACTTGAGGGTAACTTCTAAAAGGCTAAAAACTCGAGTTGAAGACTTCAGGGTAAAACTTTATAACGGTTAAAACCCTAAGTTCAAATGAAGCGACATTACACTCCATAAGAAAAATTTACATCAAATCCCGAATGGCAAGATCCCAAAAGACATCTAGTCATCTCGCCCAAAAATGACATCAAAACTCACACAAACGGCAACAAAACCAAGAGCATGCAAAAAATCAAGGTATGCAAATATATGAATTATGAATTGTATATGTATGGTGTAGGATACAAATATTGTTGAGAAAACTCTAAATCAACAGCAAAGTACAAGCTATAATGCGAAACAAAAACACAGAGAAATGAATCTTCTGATTTGATAAGCAGACAAGTCATCTTGCAAACTTATACATCTCACTACACATGCCTTTAGCATAAGCATCTAGCTAGGGGGCTTCTGATCTGGATTAATAATATAAATACAAGGCCCATATTAAAATGAGGCTCATATTCAAATCCTTCATCACTAAGAATGACCCCAAGTCAACAAAGGCTGCATCTTAAATGCTACATCTTAGCAAGCTACTTTCAACAAACTTCACCGCCAAGTATCTCTACAACACCTTATCACAGCCACCCATAGTAACCAATTGTAGAGACTTTCCACCTCACAACCTATAACTAACTTGGAAAGCATCTCTCCACAAAGCTAGTCATCTCTCCATCAAGCTAAATATCTTTCTACTATAACTACATATATGTTAACCCAAAGGTACACATCTTCTTCTATATGAATAAATCTGCTTGAACCAAATATGACTTGAGCGTCGGAGTATCTTACAGGTACACCCCCTTGTTCTGTTGAAGACCCATGGGTTAAAGCTGCTCCAACTCAAGTTGTACCAAATCATTTGGGACTATTCGTGTAGAGGAAGATCACATGATCAGCCCAGATATAAATGGTTTTGATAATTGGTGTCGTCTGTGGGAAAAACTGGTATGTAGGTACCTCAACCTTCATACCAGTGCTTGAGGGTAACGCCTAAAAGGCTAAAAACTCAAGTTGAAAGAAATCTGGTATGCAAGCACCTTAACCTTCAGCACCTTAACCCTAAGTTCAAATGAAGCAACATCACACTCTGAAAGCAAAAATGACCTCAAATCCTGAATGGCAAGATCGCAAAAGACTTCCATACATCTTACCCAAAAGCGACATCAAAACTCACGCAAACGGCAACAAAACCAAGAGCATGCAAAATATCAAGATATGCAAGTATATGAATTATGAAATGTATATGCATGGTGCATGATATAAATATTGTTGAGAAAACTCTAAAGCACCAGCAAAGTACAAACCATAGTGCAAAATAAAAGCACAGTGAAATGAATCTTCCGATTCAGTAAGCAGACAACTCATCCCGCAAACTTATACATCTCGCTACTCATGCCTTCAACATAAACAACGAGCTAAGGGGCTTCTGATCTGGATTAATAATACAAATACAAGGCCCATATCAAAATGAGGCCCACATTCAAAGCCTTCTTCACTAAGAAAGACCCCAAGTCAACAAAGGCTGCATCTTAAATGCTACATCTTTACAAGCTACTTTCAACAAACTTCATCACCAAGTGTCTCTATACAACCTTATCACAGCCACCTATAGTAACCAATTAGAGACATGCCACCTCATAACTTGCAACTAACTTGGAGAGCTTCTTTCCACAAAGCTAGTCATCTCTCCATCAAGCTAAACATATCTCCATTAAGTTGAACATCTCTCTACTATAACTACATATGTGTTAACCCAAAGGTACACATCTTCTTCTATATGAATAAACCTGCTTGAACCAAATCTGACTAGAGCGTCGGATATCTTGCTGGTACACCCTTGTTCTGTTGAAGACCCATGGGTTAAAGCTGCTCCAACCCAAACCTGCACCAAATTATTTGGGGACTATTCATGTAGAGGAAGATCACATGGTCAGCCCCGATGTAAATGGTTTTGTTTATTGGCGCCATTTGTGGAGAAAATTGGTATCTAAGTACCTCAACCCTCATACCAGTGCTTGAGGGTAACGCCAAAAAGGCTAAAAACTCAAGTTGAAGGAAATCTGGTATGCAAGCACCTAAACCCTCATACCAGTACTTGAGGGTAACGTCTAAAAGGCTAAAAACTTGAGCTGAAGATTTCAGGGTAAAACCTTACAACGGTTAAAATCCTAAGTTCAAATAAATGAACAGCGCACTCCGAAAGTAAAAATTACATCAAATCCTGAATGGAAAGGTCCCAAAAGACTTCCAGATATCTTGCCCAAAAGCGAGATCAGAACTCACACAAGCGGCAACAAAACCAAGAGCATGCAAAATATCAAGGTACGCAAATATGTGAATTATGAAATGTATATGTATGGCGCAGGATATAAATATTGTTGAGAAAACTCTAAAGCACAAGCAAAGTACACACCATAGTGCAAAATAAAAGCACAGTGAAATGAATCTTCCAAATTGGTAAGCAGACAACTCATCCCGCAAACTTATACATCTCGCTACTCATGCCTTCAACATAAGCAACGAGCTAGGAGGGCTTCTGATCTGGATTAATAATATAAATAAAAGGCCCATATTAAAATAAGGTCCACATTCAAAGCCTTCATCAATAAGAAAGACCCCAAGTCAACAAAGGCTACATCTGAAATGCTACATCTCTGCAAGCTACTTTCAATAAACTTCATCGCCAAGTCTCTCTACAAAATCTTAACACAACCACCTATACTAACCAATTATAGAGACTTGTTGCCTCACAACTTGCAACTAACATGGAGAGCATCTCTCCATAAAGCTAGTCATCTCTCCATCAAGCTGAACATCTCTCTACTATAACTACATGTGTTAACCCAAAGGTACACATCTTCTTCTATATAAATAAACCTGCTTGAACCAGATCTGAATTAAGCATCGATATCTTGCAGGTACATCCCCTTGTTCTGTTGAAGACCCAAGGGTTAAAGCTGCTGTTGCAGCCCATTTGGTTGGGCTGAAGGAAAATAGGCCCATCCGAATTAGGAGACAGCCCAGTTATTTGATGGACTACCTCCAATAGTAGTCATCATCTTAATACCACAAATATTGTAACTCAAGTGAGAAAATAGTTTAAAAAAAATAGAATAATGTATTGATTGTTATATATAGCCTTTGAGGGCAATAAGAGAAAATATGAAAAGATTGGACAATCTCTCTCTCACTCTCTCTAACCTCCTAACTTCCTCACCTTTCCCTTGCTTCCTATTCTGTTACAGATCTGAAACCCTTCATTGGTGCTTTCATTCCCCTCTTCCTCCCTTATGGCTGAAAACACCAGAATGCGTGAATTACATCAACGCCTGGAGACTTTGGAACAGCAATTTCATGCTGCTGAATTGGTCCGTGAACAACAACACACCACTCTTCAGGATTCTCATGTCCAATTACACACTTCCCAGCAGCAATTACAAGATTCCCAGAACCGCCTTCATCAGGATCTCACTCGGCTGATTGAAGTGAACGCCAATAACCGCGGCATTTTGGGGGCTCTTCCTCACGGCCAGGACAATGCCAGAACTCGGCATGTCAAGCTTGATTTTCCTCATTTCGCATCTGGTGACCCTACGACATGGCTGATAGCTGTGGAGAGGTACTTCGCTTTTTATCAAGTTCCCCTACCAGATCGTTTAAACCTTGCTGCTTTTCATTTGGATGAACCGGCTGCAAGTTGGTTCTATGGTTCTGATCAGAATGGCTTATTAGTTGACTGGCGAACGTTCTCTACGGCCTTACAACGCCGTTTTGGACCGTCGGAGTTTGAGGACCCTGCTGGTTCTTTGGTGAAAATTCAGCAGACCGGATCTGTACTTGAATACCAATCTTCCTTTGAGAAATTGGCAAGTAAGGTCCCTGGCCTCTCCGCTACATTATTGCGCAGCATTTTCATTTCTGGATTAAAACCCCACATCCGCAGATCTGTTTTGACCCTCCGTCCCCAGGACTACCACGAAGCGTTTTCTCTAGCCCGCGTCTATGAAGATCAGGCTCAGGAGACTCGTTCTTCTCGCTCCTGGTCTACCAACCCTAAAGCCATCATCCCAATTCCACAAACACCCACCCCCGCTGTGCCCATACGACGATTATCGCCAGAAGAAATGCAAGCTAAACGAGAGAAAAATTTATGCTACAATTGTAATGAGAAATATTCTTTTGGTCATAAATGCAAAGGGCGTGCCGCCCTACTCTACTTTGAGGGCACGGATGATGACCCCGGCCCAGATAATTCAGAACCTCCTGATTTGTCCGCTGATCCTACTCCCCTTGTGAGCCCACCGGAAATCAGTTTCAATGCGTTATTTGGCCATCACAACTCTAGATCATTTCGTCTCACAGGCATGATTAAAGGAAAATCCGTACAAATCCTAATTGATGGGGGCAGTACCCATAATTTTGTCACGGCTCGTATGGCCACTTTTCTTGACCTCACTATGCAACAGATTTTCCCTTTCCAGGTACAGGTGGGAAACGGAGACTCTCTTCAATGCGCAGCTTCGTGCTTAGCTGTTCCATTGCTTCTACAGACCAACACGTTTTCTGTGGATCTGTTTGTATTAGATCTCAAGGGAGCTGATGTGGTGCTGGGCATTCAGTGGTTATCCACTCTCGGTCCAATTGTTACAGACTATTCCCACTTAACGATGTCCTTTAACCACAATTCCTCCACCATAATCCTCCAAGGTGATCCAGACCCTCGTCCATCCCAAATTTCTAATGCCCAATTTCACAAACTCATAGCCCAAAATTCGGTGTCCTCGTGTTATATGTGCCTCACCAGTGAACAACACACTCTCTCAAGGCCGCCAAATTCACCCAACCAGTCTACCCCGATCCAACAGATTTTGTCCCAGTTTCAGGATGTATTCAACCCCATTACCACCTTACCACCTGACAGAAATTTCAACCATCACATACACCTCCTTCCTCAATCCAAACCTGTCCAGGTTCGACCTTACCGTTACCCACATTTTCAAAAGACTGAAATTGAGAAGATGGTCAATGACATGTTAAGTAATGGCATTATTCAACCCAGTCAATCCCCGTTCAGCTCTCCCGTCCTGTTGGTTCGCAAAAAAGATGGCACATGGCGTTTCTGTGTTGACTATCGTGCCTTGAACGCGATTACGATTCCGGACAAATTTCCAATTCCTACGGTGGACGAACTACTGGATGAGTTACATGGTGCCCAGTTTTTCTCAAAACTAGATTTACGATCGGGCTATCACCAGGTTAAGATGGCAGCAGCTGATGTTCACAAGACTGCTTTCCGAACCCACAGTGGACACTTTGAGTTCCTAGTGATGCCGTTCGGTTTGTCTAATGCACCGTCCACTTTTCAGGCAACTATGAACCATGTGTTCAGTAGATTCCTCAGACGGTTCGTCGTCATTTTCTTTGACGATATATTAATCTACAGTTCCTCCCTCCAAGCCCATTCGGAGCATTTGGTACAAGTGTTGCAGACACTTAGAGATCATCATTTTTTTGCTAAATTCTCTAAATGCTCATTTGCTGTGCAGGAAATTCAATTTTTAGGCCATATTATTTCAGTTAAGGGTGTATCCCCTGATCCATCCAAGATACAGGCTGTCAAAGATTGGCCTACTCCTAAGTCGGTGACACAGCTTCGTGCGTTTTTGGGATTGTCCGGCTACTATCGCCGATTCATACAAGGGTATGCTACAATTGCAGCCCCCTTACTGATCTACTTGCTACTGATGCCTTTGTCTGGACATCCGATGCAACCCAGGCTTTTACAGCCCTTAAAACTCAATTGGTGCACGCTCCTATTCTAGCTTTACCCAATTTTAACCTTCCGTTCGTATTGGAAACGGACGCTTCCGGAGCGGGTATTGGAGCTGTTCTCCTACGGGAGAATCACCCCATTGCTTATTACAGTCGAAAACTATCTAAACACATGCAAGCTAAATCCACCTATTTTAGAGAAATGTATGCTATCACCTCCGCGGTGGCCAAATGGCGGCAATATCTTCTGGGCACGTCTTTTATTATCAAGACGGACCACAAGAGTTTGCATCACTTGATGTCCCAAGTAATTCAAACCCCTGACCAACAGCAATTCCTTGCGAAGCTATTGGGTTTTAATTATTCCATCCAATATAAACCGGGAAAGCTCAATACTGCGGCTGACGCGTTATCACGCCAGCCTGAGGGGAGTGTTATGTGTTTGTCCCCTGGTGCTCAAGTGCTTAGTTATCCTACATCACAGTACAGTCCTCTTATACAGTCCGAATTACAGAAAGATCCCTATGCTACTGCTATAGTACGTGATTTACAAAAGGGGTCTTCAAAATGGCCACAATGGCACACTCAACACGGGCTGTTGTTCCATCGTAATCGATTGTACATTCCTCTGGGCTCGTCGTTAATCCCATCGCTGCTTCAGGATTTCCACTCATCCAAAGTAGGTGGACATGCCGGCATTCGTCGCACACTCTTGCGATTGGGGGCCAAATTTACCTGGAAAACCATAAAGAGAGATGTTCAGCAGTTCATTCAACAGTGCGATATATGTCAGAAAACCAAAGCTCCGAATCATTTTCCCTATGGACTACTGCAACCGTTACCAATTCCAGACTCCATTTGGTCAGAATTAACTATGGACTTTATTACTCATTTGCCCAACTCCGGCGGGTTTACGGACATTTTGGTGGTGGTTGACAGACTTACTAAAGGAGCTCACTTTGCAGCCTTACCAGCACACTATTCAGCTTCCAAAATAGCCCAGGTGTTCTGGGATACAGTGGGAAAACTACATGGACCCCCTAAATCCATTGTTTCGGATAGGGATCCCATTTTCACAAGCGAGTTTTGGAAAACTCTTTTTCGACTCCATGGGACAGCCTTGCATTTCAGCTCGGCCTATCATCCCCAGTCGGACGGACAAACGGAACGCATGAATAGGAGTTTAGAACAGTACCTTCGTTGTTTTGTCCACGAACATCCGAAGGCATGGCACCGATTTTTGAGCTGGGCAGAGTTCCACTATAACACCGCTTACAACAGATCTGCTGGTACCACACCTTTTCGAGCCACTTACGGAAGAGATCCTCCTTGTCTCTTGGAGTACACGTTGGGAAGCACAGTCATTGAAGCCATCGATTCGGATCTCCATCAGCGCTCCAAGATCCTCGCATCGTTGAAAGAAAATTTAAAAAAAGCACAGACTTCCATGAAAATCCAAGCGGATAAGAAAAGAAAGGATCTTACCTTTGCCGTCGGTGACCAGGTACTACTTCGCTTACAGCCGTACAGGCAGTTATCCGTCCACCACAGGTCGTCACACAAGTTAAGTCTCCGTTTTTATGGTCCTTTTCGGGTTCTGGAGCGAATTGGACCAGTGGCTTACCGCCTACAGCTCCCGGAAGGTTCACGTGTACACCCGGTTTTTCATGTGTCTCTCCTACGTCCGTTTGTACCGGCAGGAAAGTACCAGGTTCATGAACTACCCACAGACCTTCAACGTTCACCACTGGTGCATATCCCAACCGCTGTGGTGGCACGACGGTCGATTTGGAAACAGAACAGGGTGACCCCTCAGGTCTTGATCCAGTGGGGAGGGTTACCACCGGAGGAATCAACTTGGGAGGATGAATCCCTCTTGACTGACGGTGACTTAGTAAAGGAACAACCTTTACTTCACAAGCACCCAGCAACCCACACCGCGGAGAGAAAAGAGAGGAACAGAGGAAGGAGAACAGAAAGGCTCACAAGAATGGACAATGAAGAATGGCAAGGAAGTGGAGCAGTTGGGGTACAACACGGCACAGAGGCATTGATTACCGTCTCGGGCCACCAACCGAGCATTACTGCAGCCGCGCCAGCATCCAATGAGAAGCAAGCAACGCACAACCTCATCCCTGCAACATCACATCAGCCTGCCAGCTGTTTCCCTCCACTACAGGATGCGTTGGTTCAAGCGTTGGGCCAAGGAAGCGACAGCCCAGTTGTGACCGCGAGCAGTTCACGTGGCCAGGGAGTGGGCCAAACCAACGCAGAGCCCAGCAACGTCGTGGAAGGCAGCCCAATTGCTGTCGCGCGCAATTCAGGGCCAGACCTTGGTGCGGGCCAAATGCATGCGGGGCCCAGTAACATCGTGGACGATGTCCAATTCGATGGGGAAAGGAGTGTTGCAGCCCATTTGGTTGGGCTGAAGGAAAATAGGCCCATCCGAATTAGGAGACAGCCCAGTTATTTGATGGACTACCTCCAATAGTAGTCATCATCTTAATACCACAAATATTGTAACTTAAGTGAGAAAATAGTTTAAAAAAAATAGAATAATGTATTGATTGTTATATATAGCCTTTGAGGGCAGTAAGAGAAAATATGAAAAGATTGGACAATCTCTCTCTCACTCTCTCTAACCTCCTAACTTCCTCACCTTTCCTTTGCTTCCTATTCTGTTACAGATCTGAAATCCTTCAGCTGCTCTAACCCAAAGTTGCAACAAATTATTTGGGGACTATTTGTAAAGAGGAAGATCACATGGTCAGCCCCGATGTAAATGGTTTTGTTCATTGGCGCCATCTGTTGGAAAAAATTGTATATAAATACCTCAACCCTCATACCATACTTGAGGGTAACGCCTAAAAGGCTAAAAACTCAAGTTGAAGGAAATCTGGTATGCAAGCACCTGAACCCTCATGCCAGTACTTGAGGGTAACGCCTAAAATGCTAAAGACTCAAGTTGAAGGCTTCAGGGTAAAAGCTTGTAGCAGTGAAAACCCTAAGTTCAAATAAATCGACATCACACTGTGAAACTAAAAACTATTGGACAAGTGGCTTCAATACTCAAGAGGGGGGTGAATTGAGTTTTACAAAATCTTTTCGCAAAGTACCTCCTTTGATGTTTTAAAGACTATTTCTTCAATAAAGCAATTTAATAAGAAATAATCTAAGCGTAGGAGCAAGAAAAAAGAATAGCAAAGTTATCAAGCTAGTATATATAGACAATCTAAAAAGGCAATTTCAATACTTAAATAAAGAGATTAGGGTTAGAGAAATTGCAAACTAGATGTATCCTGGTTCGGTCACCACCACTGTGACCTACGCCCAGACTGAAGTCGCTTGATCAATTCTTTTCACTAACTATCGAGCTTAAGGGTGCTTGACAAACCACTACAACTTTTCAAGACTTCGGGCTCTTGATGCCTTACAACTTTTCACTCCAAATTTTCTTAGGAATTTGGTGACCTTTCAAGTGTATAAGGTTCACTCCCCTAACTACTCAATAAATCAAATTAAGGTGTTTAACAACAATGGCTAAGTACTCTCAAAGTACAAATAATACAAGTTGAAGAACAATGGTATATGACACTCTCACAAGAATAAAGCTCAAAGAGATTTTATGATAAGAAGACAAGAATAATGCAAATAGGATGAGAATTAATGAGCAATAATGATCAAGAAGTATGTCCCATCAATGGGAACAATAGTCTCTATTTATAGAGGGCCCCCAAGGCCTTTTTCCTATTCATTTTCGCAAACTAGCCGTTTTATAGCCGTTATTTTTTTCTCTGTACAGTAGGTAATCGATTACCATTGATTGGGTAATCGATTACCATGATGGGTAATCGATTACCATAGTTGGGTAATCGATTACCAACCTGTTGACAGGTTGGATTTCACCCTAACATGGTTTTCTCTTGATTTAAAACAGTTTCAAATATTGTTTAAACAATTTATGAACATTAAAAATATATTTTCATGTTAGAAATGTATTTGAATGTTAATCGATGATTTAATGCATGTATTTGAAAAATACTTTGAGCTTTGTTAACGTAAGAAATCAATTTACAAATAATCCTATGTCCTATATATATTTTGAGTTTGGACTTAGAGACTTCTCTTGAAGCTTGAGTCTTGATCTTGTTTGGAGTTCTTTTTTATGGTTGCACCATGAAACTTTCTTTCCATGCTTGTTTGTTATCATCAAAATCGTTGAACCTTTATGTTCTTTTCGTTGAGTGCATTGGTTCCACAATCTTCCCCTTTTTGATGATGACAAACTCAAATTGAGAAAAGGATTAGTATTGCATGTGTTTAGATAAATATAGAATTGACACTCCCCTTGAATATATGATTGATATATAAGGTGTCATCTATTTTCCTTTTTATATTTGAATTTTATTCTCCCCTCTTTAACTTA
>JAVKPL010014309.1:0-80169 GCA_032173675.1 Gastrolobium villosum | reverse complement strand
GAGGGGGAAAGAGCACAGCCTGTGCTTTTTGGTGGAATTCGACGCCAGGGACGATCCTAGAGTGGAACACTCCAGACCCACGCCAGAAGTAGCATTGGAACATGTTGTGCTAGGCGATGCAAATCACCAGACGACAACAATTGGGGCGACCATTGATCCAGAAGTAAAAGGCAAATTGATCCAACTGTTAAAAGATAACAGAGATTTGTTTGCTTGGAAACCATCAGATATGCCTGGTATTGACCCAGAAGTATGCTGCCACCGTTTGTCGGTGGATCCTAAAGCAAAGCCAGTTTCACTGAAGAAGAGGAAGTTCGGTTTCGATCGCTAGAAGGTCATTGATGAGGAAGTTAAGAGGCTCCATGACGCCGGGTTCATCGGGGAAATCAAGTACACTACTTGGTTGTCCAATCCAGTATTGGTAAAAAAGCCAAATGGCGCGTGGAGAATGTGTGTTGACTACATTGACCTCAACAAAGTCTGCCCTAAGGATGCCAATCCTTTCCCCAGCATCGAACAGTTGGTCGATAACGCATCAGGTTTTAAAATGTTATCTTTCATGAACGCATATTCTGGTTATAATCAAATTCCGTTACTAGAGGAAGACCAAGACAAAACGGTGTTCATCACCCAGAACGCCAACTACTGTTATACGATGATGTCGTTCGGGTTGAAGAACGCTGGGGTCACATATCAAAGGATGATGAACGAAGTGTTCAGAGACCTGATTGGTAATTGCATAGAAGTCTATATTGATGATATGATCGCCAAATCAAGAGCGCCAGAACAACACTTGACAGACCTTCAAGGCGAGTTCGAAAGATTGAGAAAGTTTAACATGCGTCTTAACCCCAGCAAGTGCACTTTCGGCGTTCCCGCGGGTAAATTCCTAGGCTTCATGCTTACGGAGCAAGGCATAGAGGTCAACCCGGCAGTTATTGAAATGCGGAGCCCGCAAACACTCAAAGAAGTTCAACAGCTGACTGGAAGGTTAGTAGCCCTCACCCGTTTTCTGGCGAATTCGGCACATAAATCCCTTCCCTTTTTTAGCTTGCTCAAAAAAGGGACCACCTTCCGGTGGTCGGAAGAATGTGAGAAAGCCTTCCAGGAGTTCAAACGGGCTCTCTCTTGCCCACCAGTGCTCGCCAAACCTGACCAGGGAGAGATGTTGTATTTGTACCTCACCGTAGGTACCGAGGCGATCAGTGCAGCCCTAGTCAAAGAATCCAAAGAAAGACAAAAGCCGGTCAACTTTATTAGCAAGGTTTTACAAGGAGCTGAGCTTAGGTACCAACAAGTGGAGAAGGTTTCCTTGACACTTATCTTCGTCGCAAGGCGATTGAGACCTTATTTCCAATGCCATCCAATCACTGTCACGACCAATCAGCCAGTCCGCCAAGTGTTAGAATACCAGATTTCCACTGGCTGGAAGAATGATGTCCTGAGCGATAGAATTGTCAGAATACCAGATTGCCTACGAGCCAAGAACCGCCATCAAGGCTCAAGCCCTTGCAGACTTCATCGCCGAAATGATGCAAAGCCCCCTACTTGAGAATCAGACAACAGAAACGCCTTCATCTGGGATATGGAAACTATACGTTGATGGCTCGTCAAACGCCAAAGGATCGGGCACAGGAATGATTATAGAAAATCCAGAAGGCGTGGCGGTCGAACATTACTTGTCTTTTGAGTTCAACGCCACAAATAACTAGGAAGAATATGAAGCCATGGTAGCTGGCCTGCTCCAAGCAAAAGAAATGGGCGCCAGACGCCTCAAAGTCTTCAGTGACTCCCAATTGGTAACTTTTCAGATCTCCGGCGAGTACCAGACAAAAGGACCATTGACGTGCAGATACCTAGAGAAGGTTAAAAAAATTGATTGAAAAATTTGAAGGCATTGAAGTGGAGCATATCAGACAGACTGAAAATACCCGGGCGGATATTCTCGCCAAGTTGGCGAGCACCAAAAGCCCGGGTAACAACCGATCAGTAATCCAGCATAACATGCCAAACCCATGCATTGTAATGAGCATTTCAGATTCGGTCCATGAGGTTGCTGAAGAAACCTGAACAACACCCATTATCAACTACTTGGCTGAGGGGGTCCTTCCCCATGATAGAAAATAAGCTCAAAAAATAGTGCAACAAAGCGCGCATTTCTGCCTAGTACAAGGTCGGTTATACAAGCGTGGGCTCTCAACCCCACTCTAGAAATGTTTGAGTCCCAATATGTGATTGAGGAAATCCATGAAGGAATAAACGGCCACCACATGGGCGGTCACTCGCTTGCAAAGAAAGCACTAAGAACCGGGTTTTACTGGCCAACCATGGAGCATGACGCTCATGAGCACGTCAAGAAGTGCGAAAAATGCCAAAGATTCGTTGACATACAGAGAGCACCACCTGAAGAGTTGACATCAATCACCTCGTCATGGCCTTTCTACAAATGGGGAATTGACATTCTGGGCCCTTTCCCAATGGCGGCGGGCCGAGTCCAATGGTTGATTGTCGCAATCGACTACTTTACCAAATGGGTAGAAGCGGAACCCTTAGCCACAATTACTTCCCAGAAAGCAAGGAAGTTCTTTTGGAGAAGCATCGTCTACCGATTCGGCATCCCCGGCGAAGTCATTACAGATAACGGTACTCAATTCACCGATGCCAAATTTCGTGAGTTGATGAGTAGTCTACAAATCTGACATCATTTTGCCGCAGTTGAACACCCTCAATCCAACGGTTTGGTGGATTCGGCCAACAAAATGCTAGGAAAAGGAATCAAGAGAAATTAGAAGCGCATAAACGAGCATGGTTGGAATACCTCGACAACGTCCTATGGGGATACGGGACAACCGCCCAATCTTCCACTAGAGAAACGCCTTTCAGGTTGACCTACAGTACCGAAGCCATGATCCATGTAGAGATTGGCGAACCCTCCTGGCGACGAGAGCATGTGACCGAAGTCTCCAACACCCAAAATTTGAAAGAAGCTTTGGACTTACTGGACGAACTAAGAGGATATGCCGCCCAGTCCGATCGCCAGACGAAAGAAAGATCAGCCACCTATTACAACAAGAAGGTCATTGCTCGAAGCTTTGAAGAAAAAGATCTAGTTCTTAGAAGAGCAGACGTTGGGAACAAGAACGCCGGAGAAGGAAGCTCGCCCCAAACTGGGAAGGACCTTACCGGGTAGCAAGCAAACTGAGAAAATGAGCTTACTCCCTCGAGAAATTAGAAGGGAAGGTGATCCCAAGGGCGTGGAATGCGGACAAGCTTAAGAAGTATTATAGTTAAACTGACATGTAACATCGTCTGCACTCTTTTCCTTCCCTAGGTTTTTGTCCCAATGGGATTTACTGGGGAAGGTTTTTAACGAGGCAGGGTTCCACATTTTCAATAATTTTTCTTGACAGGACTACCTAATCTCTGTTAAAGTAACTTGATCAACTAACGGGACGGTTCTCACCCCCACCACAGTTGGACTGAGATGGTTCTCACCCCCAGCCAATGCCCAACTAACGGGACGGTTCTTACCCCCGCCACAGTTGGACTGGGATGGTTCTCACCCCCCAGACAACGCCCAACTAACGGGACGGTTCTCACCCCGCCACAGTTGGACTGAGATTGTTCTCACCCCCAGCCACCACCCAACTAACAGGACGGTTCTCACACCCGTCATAGTTGGACCGGGATGGTTCTCACCCCCAGCCAACGCCCAACTAACGGGACAGTTTTCACCCCGCCGTAGTTGGACCGGGACGGTTCTCACCCCCGGTCGACGCCTAACTACCTTAAGGAGGAAACAATTACCAAGTAAGAGACAAGAAAACAAGAAAGGAAAAAGACGTTCATTGATATTCGGAAGTAAAATACAAGCCCGCGGTTGACATACCAACCACACCCAAAACAAAGAAAAAGAGTTCAAATATCTAAGTCTGCACGTTAACTGTGACCACTTCATTCGTAGCATCTTGGGCCTTACTCGAAGCATCTGGGGCTCGATCATTCACGCCCTCCTTCACGACCTCCTGCTCAGATACAACCGCTACACCTGCACCCTCCATAACAGGGTCAGTCAAAATCTCGAAGGCAGGCTCAGTTGACTCTCCACGCCCAGCATCCTCCGCCCAACGATCATCGTCACTATCAACATCACTGGTTGGAAGCATTCCTCGCGCGCCCTCATCGTCGTCAGTTTCAGGACTGACCTCAATCACCTTAATGGCACCACCCTCGAGGCGTTCAATTATTTTACCATCTTCCAACTCGTAATCAGGGGTCAAACCAGTCAAATCAACGCCAAGATACCTGACAGAAACCTGCTCAAGGGCGTTGCTAAAGGAGTGGTACATAAGGTTAGCCATAGCCTCCTCCAGTTCTTCTACTCGCCTTGAGGCCTTTTTAAAGTCTTCATCTTTGGCGTGGAGACACCCCTGCGTGGTAAACAAGTCTGCCGACAGTTGGTCCCTCTCGGTCCGAATTACCTCCTTATCTTTCTTGGCTTCTTCCAATGATTTGCTCAAGTCGTTCTTCTCGCCAGTTGTAACAGCCCGTGTTAACCCGGTCTGTTAACACACTATCGTATTAAGCCACGCTTAATAAAAATGCGGAATAACTTTTTCTTTAATTCAGTTATGACGTCATTAACTTAACCAACCTGATTACTTAATCATTTTCATAAAAATACTGCTTGTATGTAAATTGCAAGACAACTAACTGAATACCTCGTACATAAATATAAGTGAGTATCTAAAGCCACAGGTCTACACAAGTAGCCTGGGTCAAAATCCTGATACTTTAATTACAACATCAATATAAAAAGACGATAACAATCACGTGGCATGGACAAACCCCATGCTCACCAAATAAGGCAACAATGCCCACAAATAGTCTCAACATAAACTTAACATAATTAAAGCAGAAAACATAAACAACAGTAGAAATAGCATAACAGCAGTCAGCATATCATCAATCAGCTCAACTCTGGCCTCCTGCCACCTGAGCCCTCAACATTACCTGATCCTGAAATAAGCGTCCCCAAACGTGGGGTGAGATCTCTAACAAGAAATCTCAGTAAGACAAGGGGTCCTCAAGGAGTCTCCACCCCAAGCTCACTTACATGTGTAATATAAGTTCCAAAAACAGTATTACAGTATAAGTTCTAAAATCATGCGATGCAGCAATTAATCATGTCATGTGTGCTTTCAAATCTACTGGCCAGAGAAATGTAGGAATACGTCTATGCCTACATGAGTACATGGATACTACCTGCACCTCACCCACATGCTTCTCCATCTTGTATGTACTACATACTCAGGATTGCCGTCTAGGTGGACACCACATGCATATCATAATGCTCATTACATATAAACAGCTCAACAGCATTTCCAAAATAATCAAAGCATGTAACACAGCATGCATAAACCCATCCCCATGGGACATGGTGGAACATCAAAATGGCTAAACCGAGGACACGAAAGCTTACCTTGCAAGCTAGCTATCCAAGCCAAGAGTCCAACCACTCACTAGTCCACAAACAGCAGTATCAGAATCCGATATGGACCATTAACAAGTCAATATTAATGCATCACAAGCATACAACTTAAAGACTACGCCTTTCCTTTACGTTTTACGTCTTAAGGCTTCCAACAAAGCCATAAGCCCTTAATCATATGATTCTGACTTAGTCCATTTATTACAGAAGTTCAACTTCCTTAAACTAGGGTCCACACACACCCAATAGCTTACTGTTCATACAGTGAAGCTACTGTCTGCGCAGAACCCAGGATATCCGGATATCAGAAGGGGTATATCCGGATATGCCATATCCGGATATCACACTGGACATATCCGGATATGTCATATCCGGATACCCAGATCCCATATCCGGATATCAATATCCGGATACAATATCCGGATACTGATATTCGGATATCTGTTCGACAAATATCCGGATATCTCACGACAGAATGCAGTTTCTGCATTTCGTGAATATCCATCCCAAAGGTCCAACTTTTAATACATGTACACGTTAAAGCATGCATCTTTAGTTCATTTTAGGTTCATATATCTTATACCCTCTTGTTTACTCATTAAACATGGTCAAGACATCAACTTTAAGCATTATAAACCCATGATCATAGTGAGGTAACTTACCAAAGTTCAAAACAGAGGCAAGTTGTGCTCTTGGAGCTCTCCCAAGGTTCCTCACACTCAGCCTAAGTAGGAGCACGAAAATGGCACTTCAAGGTGGGTTCTTGCACCACAAGAAGGCACTTTGAAGCTCACAATGACTACCACAAAGTAGCCATTACTAAAGCTTCAAAATCATGCTCACTAACTACCTCTCAACTCAGAATGATGGCCACAATGCAGCCCCAAGGTTTACTCTCACCTTCACAAGTGTTTAAACAAGCATGAAAGGTGATCACTTGGCTAAGGAAAGAAGAAGGAAGAAGAAGAAGAAGAAGAAGAAGAAGAAGAAGAAGAAGAAGAAGGGTGGCAGCTGCAGCCACTATTCACGTTCAATGTGCATGCCTAGGGTTTTGTGCCCACTAATGGGTCTATTTATAGGCCCAAGCACTAACCGCGCAGTATTAGCCTTAATCGCAAAGTAAAAGATCTTGATCCCAAACTTCGGATTCTAGACCTACGCATTTTTCTAAGATTTGTCATATTTTTATTTTATTTTTCGGAGCACCTTTCCGGTACGCGCTTTTCCATAGCCAGTATCAGTTCTGGCATCAGATTACGTCAATTTGACTTGAAACTTGTTTTACAAGTCCTACATAATATTCTAGTAATTATCATGCATTCGTTATAATTTTCAGGGATACTTTTCCGGTACGCATTTATACCGAGTAGCATAACCGGTATCTGCGCTTTTCTTCCGAAAAGCGACTTTCAGCATTTTTACTCACTCAATATAATTATCTAGGCCCATTAATAATTATTAGGGTCAATTATGGAATTATTTCCTAATTATCATAATTAACTTACTAATTACCTTAATTAGCGGTGCGGGTTCTTACATTCACCCCACCTTTTTAAGGATTTTGTCCTCAAAATCAGAAACATACCTGTCTCGAAAGTCGGGATACTGTCGGAGAAGCTCGTCCTCTCGCTCCCAGGTACACTCCTCAGGAGTTCTTCCTGACCATTGCACTTTGACCATCGGAATGATCTTGCTCCTCAACTGCTTCTTGCCACGATCGAGAATCTTGAGTGGTCCGACGGGAGTCTTTAGGTTCTCCCGAACCTCCACGTCATTCGGTTGCACCACGTGCGAAAGGTCTGCTATGTACTTTCGAAGCTGAGACGCGTGAAACACGTCGTGGATGTTGGCGAGGTTCGGAGGTAAGGCGAGTCGATAGGCAACTGGTCCTACTCTACCAAGGATCTGGTAGGGCCCTATGAATCGCGGGCTCAACTTCCTCACGCCGAGTGCCCGTCCAACACCGGTGACAGGTGAAAGTTTCACAAACACGTGCTCACCCTCACTGAACTCCAGCGGTCGATGCTTGACATCGTAGTAGCTCTTCTGACGATTCTGCGCCTGCTTCAACTTTTCCCTGATCATCTGGATCTGAAAGGTAGTATCTTGGACAAAGTCCAAGCCGAATAGCTCTTTATCTCCAACCTCAGACCAGCAGGTAGGAGTCCGACACCTCCTACCATACAGCGCCTCGTAGGGTGCCATGCCCAGACTAGCATGAAAACTGTTGTTGTACGAGAATTCAACCAACGGAAGGTACCTATCCCATGCAGAACCCTGCTCCAACATGCAAGCTCTCAACATGTCCTCCAATGTCTGGATGGTCCGCTCAGTCTGTCCGTCAGTCTGAGGGTGATAGGCGGTACTCAATCTCAACTGCGTACCAAAAGCCTCCTGCAGCGCCTCCCAGAACCGAGATGTGAACTTCGGGTCCCTATCACTGATGATACTCTCGGGCACCCCGTGAAGCCTCACAATCTCGCGGACATATAGCTTGGCCAACTGCTCTGTAGTGAAGCTCACCTTCACTAGAAGAAAATGGGCAGACTTGGTCAATCTGTCCACTATGACCCAGATAGAGTCACAACCAGCCTGAGTTTTAGGCAATCCCACCACGAAGTCCATGGAAATACTCTCCCACTTCCACTGTGGAATCTCCAGAGGTTGCAGTTTACCAGACGGTTTCTGGTGCTCAATCTTTACTTTCTGGAAAATAAGGCATTTGGACACGTAGACCGCTATGTCCTTCTTCATGCCCGGCCACCAAAAATTCCTTTTTAAGTCCTGATACATTTTCGTAGCACCAGGGTGGATAGTGAACCGGCCCTTATGAGCCTCTGCCATAACTTCCTCAGTCAATGGCCCTCGAGGAATAACAATCCTCTTCTGGAACAGCAATAAACCATCATCATTCCAAGACACACCGTCCTGGTTCTTCACGTAATCAAGGCATTCTCTTTGCACTTGCGCCTCTTTGATCTTTTCCATCAGCTCATTGATCACTTCTGCTGTTTCCATTTCGAGCAGTGCGCCCCCAAACAAGGAGTTCACTCTCAAGTCTCTGAACTTCTCGATCATCTCGTAGTCGTTCATCATTAAGCTGGATAAGCTCACGAATTTCCGACTCAAAGCATCGGCCACCACATTGGCCTTGCCAGGATGATACCTCAACTCAAAGTCGTAGTCCTTCAAGAACTCCATCCATCTACGCTGTCTCATGTTCAACTCCTTCTGGTCAAACAGATATTTCAGGCTCTTGTGATCACTGAATACAGCAAACTTCATGCCAAACAGGTAATGCCTCCAAATCTTGAAAGCAAAAACAATGGCCGCCAACTCCAAGTCGTGAGTCGGGTAGTTCTCCTCATGAGGTTTTAACTGTCTTGAAGCGTAAGCAACCGCTTTCCCTTTCTGCATCAGTACACAGCCAAGTCCTTTACCAGAGGCATCGCAGTATAATTCGAATTGTTCCGCAGGATCAGGAAGAACTAACACTGGAGCAGTAGTCAGTCTCTCCTTCAACTCCTGGAAACACTCCTCACACTCATGTGTCCACACGAATGGAGTCTCCTTTCGGGTAAGGCGAGTCATCGGTAGCACCATCTTGGAGAATCCTTCTATGAACCTCCGATAGTAACCTGCCAAACCCAAGAAGCTTCTCACTTCTGTAACCGTCTTGGGCCTCTCCCAGTCCATCACGGCCTCAATCTTGTTAGGATCAACTGCAACTCCATTAGCAGAAATTACATGACCCAGAAATTTAACCGCCTTGAGCCAAAACTCGCATTTCGACGGCTTAGCATAAAGCTTTTTCTCTCTCAGCACTTGCAACACAATCTTCAAGTGCTCGGTATGCTCCTCCTCCGTCTTGGAGTAGATTAAGATGTCGTCAATGAAGACGATCACAAACTGATCCAGGTACGGCTGGAAAATCCTGTTCATGTAGTCCATAAACACTGCGGGTGCATTGGTGAGTCCAAATGGGATCACCAAGTACTCGTAGTGCCCGTACCTCGAGCGAAACGCTGTCTTAGGGACATCCTCCGGCTTTACCCGTATCTGATGGTAACCGGACCGGAGATCAATCTTGGAATACACACAAGCACCCCTGAGCTGATCCAGCAAATCGTCAATGCGTGGAAGAGGATACTTGTTCTTGATTGTCACCTTGTTCAACTGTCTGTAGTCGGTGCACAACCGCATGGTCCCATCTTTCTTTTTCACAAAAATGACCGGTGCTCCCCAGGGAGACACACTCGGCCGAATAAAGTCTTTTGCTGAAAGCTCCTCGATATGCTTCTTCAGCTCCGCCAACTCTGGTGGCGAAATCCGGTATGGAGCCAACGATATAGGCCCCACACCAAGCAATAAGTCGATGGAGAACTCTATCTCCCGCTGTGGTGGAAACTCAGGAATCTCCTCAGGAAACACCTCGAGGAATTCCTTCACCACAGGAACGCCAGTGAGATCCTCCTGTGTCCCACTCACCAAACCTCCCAACATGACATAGCCAAATGCCCCTGCTCTCAAGGCCCTCCTCGCCTGCAGGACTGAAATGAACGGTGAGGAACTGGCTGTGGACCCACCCGGAGACATTACCACTTTCTTGGCACAACAGTCAATCATTGCACAGTTTCTGGACAACCAATCCATGCCCAAAATAATTTGAAGGTTGGCCATCGGCAATCCTATCAGATCTACCGAGAAGTCACGACCATCCCACTGAAACGCTACATCGCGATGAACAGTGGAGGTCAAACATTTTTCTCCGGTGGCGGTGGTAACCCGCATCGGTGGAGAAAGCACATCACTGGGCAACTCAAGCCCCACAGCAATAGGGGTAGCAACAAAAGAGTGCGTTGCCCCGGAATCAAACAAAACATCAATAACTGAACCGCCAATGGTAACAGTACCTCTGACCAGGTTCGGAGCTCTGTCCGACTGCTGACGATCAAGTGTGTAGACTCGTCCGGTAGTAGGTGGCACGGCTGGTGCCCCAGTAGGAACCATCTGCAATGGCACAGCCTGCACTGCAGCAACTCTCGCCGTCGGGCAATCTCTGGAGTAGTGGCCCTCCTTGCCACACTGGAAGCATATCAGCTGACCGGTAGAGCACGGCCCAAAATGTGACTTCCCGCATCCAGAACATCTGGGAGCAGGAGGTCTAGCGGCGTTCCCCGGAGCGGCAGTCTTTCTGAACTGGTTTGGCGCTTGCTTAGCCGCCAACGGTGGTTTGCCCTTGCCCTTGTTGGCAAAGTTCTTGTTCTTCCAGGGAGTAGAACCACCAGCGCTCTGTGGCACCTCAACCTTGGCCCTCTTGGCCTGACTCGCCCGGCAGTAATCCTCGATGTCGCGGCACTGCTGCACCAACGCTCCGAAGTCTCTCGAAGCAGAACCAGCGAGATGTCCAGCAATATCCTCATTAAGTCCCCTGCGGAACTTAGCAGCCAAGAATGTAGGAGTAGGCCTCGCCATGCGGAAATGAGAGAACTTGACCAGTTCATTAAACTTGGCCAGGTACTCGTCAACAGACAACGAGCCCTGTACCAACCGGTCAAACTCTCCCTGTTTCCTCTCCTGCGAGTCGTAAGGAAAGTACTGGCCCAAGAAGCTCTCCTCGAAGAATGGCCACGTCATCACATGGCCCTGCATCTCGTAGACCTGAGATAGGTTGGTCCACCACTCATGGGCCTCGCCCTCCAGCATGTACGTGGCGAACAGCAGCTTCTGCGGATCGGTGCACTGCATGATCCGGAAAATCTTGTCCAGCGCCTGTAGCCATCTGGCAGCAGCGATGGGATCATACGATCCGTCGAAGGTAGGTGGCTTATGCTTGCGGAAAGCATTCAGCCGGCTATCGATCTCGTCACGATCCTCAGCAAGTACGGGGATAGTCTGCATAGCCCCCGTCAAATGACTACCCTCACCCATCTGGCTCTGGGTGTCCTCCTGTTGACTAGGCGGAGGTGGAGGCGGTGGCGGCGGTGGAGTTGGTGGAGGACCCTGGCTCGCAGCAGGACCAGCCCTCAACTCCTCTAACATGACCCTCATCATAGTCATGTTGGCCATCCGGTTCTCCTCCAGAACCTCTGCCGTGGTTTGCCGGTTCGCATCTCGAATAACGTCCAGCATTGCCCTGTTTGCCAGCCTCGTGGCTTCCTGGTCGGCTAGTCGGGCCGCCTGCATCTCAGCCAATGCAGCCAAGACAGGATCCGATCGATCCTCGCTCGTACTCGTGTTCCTCCTCGGTGGCACCATGACTCTGCACAAGTTACACAAAGAATGAGTTGATCAGGCCCACGCCATGTGGTCACAAATGCATTATCATAACCCACACCAGTCAGAGAGAACACAAAGTAGACACGCAACGACACATCCTAAGTTATTGCAATACATACAGGCTTTTCCCTATGAAAGTGCTCTGATACCATAAAATGTAACAGCCCGTGTTAACCCGGTCTGTTAACACACTATCGTATTAAGCCACGCTTAATAAAAATGCGGAATAACTTTTTCTTTAATTCAGTTATGACGTCATTAACTTAACCAACCTGATTACTTAATCATTTTCATAAAAATACTGCCTGTATGTAAATTGCAAGACAACTAACTGAATACCTCGTACATAAATATAAGTGAGTATCTAAAGCCACAGGTCTACACAAGTAGCCTGGGTCAAAATCCTGATACTTTAATTACAACATCAACATAAAAAGACGATAACAATCATGTGGCATGGACAAACCCCATGCTCACCAAATAAGGCAACAATGCCCACAAATAGTCTCAACATAAACTTAACATAATTAAAGCAGAAAACATAAACAACAGTAGAAATAGCATAACAGCAGTCAACATATCATCAATCAGCTCAACTTTGGCCTCCTGCCACCTGAGCCCTCAACATTACCTGATCCTGAAATAAGCGTCCCCAAACGTGGGGTGAGATCTCTAACAAGAAATCTCAGTAAGACAAGGGGTCCTCAAGGAGTCTCCACCCCAAGCTCACTTACATGTGTAATATAAGTTCCAAAAACAGTATTACAGTATAAGTTCTAAAATCATGCGATGCAGCAATTAATCATGTCATGTGTGCTTTCAAATCTACTGGCCAGAGAAATGTAGGAATACGTCTATGCCTACATGAGTACATGGATACTACCTGCACCTCACCCACATGCTTCTCCATCTTGTATGTACTACATACTCAGGATTGCCGTCTAGGTGGACACCACATGCATATCATAATGCTCATTACATATAAACAGCTCAACAGCATTTCCAAAATAATCAAAGCATGTAACACAGCATGCATAAACCCATCCCCATGGGACATGGTGGAACATCAAAATGGCTAAACCGAGGACACGAAAGCTTACCTTGCAAGCTAGCTATCCAAGCCAAGAGTCCAACCACTCACTAGTCCACAAACAGCAGTATCACAATCTGATATGGACCATTAACAAGTCAATATTAATGCATCACAAGCATACAACTTAAAGACTACGCCTTTCCTTTACGTTTTACGTCTTAAGGCTTCCAACAAAGCCATAAGCCCTTAATCATATGATTCTGACTTAGTCCATTTATTACAGAAGTTCAACTTCCTTAAAGTAGGGTCCACACACACCCAATAGCTTACTGTTCATACAGTGAAGCTACTGTCTGCGCAGAACCCAGGATATCCGGATATCAGAAGGGGTATATCCGGATATGCCATATCCGGATATCACACTGGACATATCCGGATATGTCATATCCGGATACCCAGATCCCATATCCGGATATCAATATCCGGATACCATATCCGGATACTGATATCCGGATATCTGTTCGACAAATATCCGGATATCTCACGACAGAATGCAGTTTCTGCATTTCGTGAATATCCATCCCAAAGGTCCAACTTTTAATACATGTACACGTTAAAGCATGCATCTTTAGTTCATTTTAGGTTCATATACCTTATACCCTCTTGTTTACTCATTAAACATGGTCAAGACATCAACTTTAAGCATTATAAACCCATGATCATAGTGAGGTAACTTACCAAAGTTCAAAACAGAGGCAAGTTGTGCTCTTGGAGCTCTCCCAAGGTTCCTCACACTCAGCCTAAGTAGGAGCACGAAAATGGCACTTCAAGGTGGGTTCTTGCACCACAAGAAGGCACTTTGAAGCTCACAATGACTACCACAAAGTAGCCATTACTAAAGCTTCAAACTCATGCTCACTAACTACCTCTCAACTCAGAATGATGGCCACAATGCAGCCCCAAGGTTTACTCTCACATTCACAAGTGTTTAAACAAGCATGAAAGGTGATCACTTGGCTAAGGAAAGAAGAAGGAAGAAGAAGAGAAGAAGAAGAAGAAGAAGAAGAAGAAGAAGGGTGGCAGCTGCAGCCACTATTCACGTTCAATGTGCATGCCTAGGGTTTTGTGCCCACTAATGGGTCTATTTATAGGCCCAAGCACTAACCGCGCAGTATTAGCTTAATCGCAAAGTAAAAGATCTTGATCCCAAACTTCGGATTCTAGACCTACGCATTTTTCTAAGATTTGTCATATTTTTATTTTATTTATCGGAGCACCTTTCCGGTACGCGCTTTTCCATAGCCAGTATCAGTTCTGGCATCAGATTACGTCAATTTGACTTGAAACTTGTTTTACAAGTCCTACATAATATTCTAGTAATTATCATGCATTCGTTATAATTTTCCGGGATACTTTTCTGTTACGCATTTATACCGAGTAGCATAACCGGTATCTGCGCTTTTCTTCCGAAAAGCGACTTTCAGCATTTTTACTCACTCAATATAATTATCTAGGCCCATTAATGATTATTAGGGTCAATTATGGAATTATTTCCTAATTATCATAATTAACTTACTAATTACCTTAATTAGCGGTGCGGGTTCTTACACCAGTCAACCGCTTGACCTCATCACTTGCCTTCTTCAATCGCCTAGACAAAGACTTATTAGAAGCTTTACCATCAGCAAGTTCCTTACCAAGGCGCCCAACCTCCGCAGTAAGGTCATCCACCTGTCGCCCAGACTCAGTAAGGCGATCCTCCTAAGAAGAGCATTGTTCATCAATAGTAAGGGCGATTTCTTGCATCGCTAAGATGCGGCCAATGACCACCCAGCCCACTTCGGCCAATGACCCTCAGGGCCAAGCCCATTTTGCCACCTCTAAATGTCAACATTTTATATCAAAATACAATAGGTTTTATATTTATCCACAAAAATGTTCTTATAGTTGCGTCTATATTACTATCTATATATGTTTTCCATAGTTAGACAATAAATATAAAAATAGATAATAAAAAAAATGTGTTTGTGGGCTGGGTGGGCCGGCCCTTCTAGCCTAGCCTATTTTACCACTTCTAACTATTAGCATTTTATATGAGCATGTAATAGATTTTTATATCTATCCAGATAAAAAGGTTCTTATAGTTGCATCTAGATTGCTATCTATCTATGTTTTCTATAGTTAGACAGTAATCATAAGGAGAAAAAAATGTGTTAGCAAGTGAACTTGCCCGTTTGGAGGGCGGGGTGGGTCGGCCCAGAGGTCCTAGCCCATTTTGTCACCTCTAAATGTCAGCATTTTATATAAGCATATAACAGGTTTTTATATCTGTCTACAATAAAAAATGTGCTTATAGTTGCGTCTAAATTACTATCTATCTCTATTTTCTATAGTTAGACAACAAACATAAGAAAAAGAATATGTTGGCAGTCGGCTCGTTTTGCCACCTGTTGTCAGCATTTTGTATAAGCATATAGTAACATTAAATATTGCTCCTTCTTTCAAACAATTAGAAGTTGAAAATTTAGAAGTTATTTTTAAACTTTTTAGAAAATATAAAAGCTACTATGAAAAAATACTTAATTATTATAAGCTCTTAAACATATTTTTTAATTAAAAAACACCTTTATAAAGCCAACTACTCAATAGATTGGAAACAAGTAATCACAAATAACTTTAAAACATTATTTCAGTAAAACTTATTTTTTAAAGCTTCTAACAAAATAATGTTTAGTTTGTTTAATTTTTAGCAACAGCAAAATTAAATAATCCTAATAGGTACAATAATTAAGCCCGTTGGACATAATATTAATTAATATGATTAATATTATCTAACCGTATTAATCCTAATAGGTATTATAATTAAACCCAACAGACATAATAATAAATATTATTAATATGCTTAATAATTTTTCATGTAGAAAGTAGTGATAAACATTAAATGCTGAACTCTTTTCCCACTTATCAAGTTCAAAATTCAAATTTAAAAAGTTTACATTTTAAATATTAAATATTTTTCCACCCGTATAGTTCAAATTTAAAAATATTAATATTTAAAAATCTATGTTTTCTATAGTTAGACTGTAATTATAAGAAAAAAAATTATTGACGGACTAACCCGCCCGTTCTGCCGGCGGGGTAGGCCGACTCTCTGGGCCGAACCCATTTTGTAACCTCTTTATTAGGATTTTATATAAGCATATAATATGTTTTTATATCTATCCATAAAAAAGTTCATATAATTGCTTCTAAATTAATTTCTATCTATGTTTTCTATATTTGGATAGTAAACATAGGACAGAAAAAAAAACGTGCTCGCGATGAGGGCCGGCTCATTTTGCCACCTCTTGTCAGCATTTTGTATAAGCATGTAGTAACATTAAATATTACTCCTTTTTTCAAACGATTAGAAAGTAAAATATTAGAAGTTATTTTTTAAACTTTTTAAAAATATTAAAACTATTTTTTTAGGGTTTATTTTTTACGAAAAATTATTTGATTATTATAAGCTTCTAAACATATTTTTTAAGGATTTGCTTTTTCTGCAATTACTGTAGATAAGTTATCTGCAGTAAACCCAATACGACGTCGTTTTGGAGCAGAAATCATGGTATTTTTGTAATTTTAATTTATTTCAGGGCTATAATAGTCTTTATATTTATAATTTTTTAAAATTTTAATATCAAAACGGCGTCATTTTAGGAATAAATGCAGATAACTTATCTGCATTAACTGCAGAAATATTTTTCCCATTTTTTAATTAAAAAACACCTTTATAAAGCCAACTACTAGATAGTTTGGAAACATGTAATCATAAATAGCATTAAAACATTATTTGGTAAAACTTATTTTTTAAAACTTCTAACTAAATAATGTTTGGTTTGTTTAATTTTTTGCAACAGCAAAATTAGTTAATCCTAATAGGTATAATAATTAAGCCTAATAGACATAACATTGATAAATATTAATACTATTAGCAAACACTGTTTTCAAATTAAAATTATTTTTTATCAACTATACATGTATTTTTATAATTTTAAACATTATTCATTTAATCTTTAATTTTATATTAAAATTAAAATTTATTATATATATTTTTTTTAGTTTTTAATTAATCCTAATAGGTATTATAATTAAGTCCAACAAACATAATATTAAATATTATTAATATGCTTAATAATTTTTCATGCAAAAAGTAGTGAGAAACATTAAATGTTGAACTTTTTTCCACTATTGTAAAACTCGGCCCAACCAAGCCGGGTCGACCCGAAACCCGGCGACCTGGTCACTGGACCGGTCATACATCGACCTTGTCAAACCCGGAGAAACTCGACCAAAATCGGACAAAACCGTTGACCCATTGACCCGGTTGGGTCATGCATTTTAAAAAAATCAGAAAAACAAAATTATTTAATCTTATCAGAAAAAATGTAGAACTCATTGTTTAATGTCGTTGAATTTGAAAAATATGAATTCAATGTCATTGAGAGGTATGTTTATAGGGATTCTGAGTTGCAATTTAAATTGACATAGTAATAGCATGCATTTTTATTTATTTATGCTTTATATTTTTTAGCTTATTTAGTGAACCTTATTTAATTCATTTAGATATGAAAAATATAATTGAATTTATATGTTCACATCTATATTTTTTTTATATATCTATATATATCCGGGTCAACCGGTCCGACCAGTGACCCACCGGTCCGAATATTGACCCAGTAACCTAGTTCCCCGACCAGGTCGATGCCCGGGTCGGGTTTAATAACACTGCTTTTTTCACCTGTCTCTCAAGTTCAAAATTCAAATTAAAGTTTTAAATTTTAAATATTTTTCCACCCAATATAAATAATAATAAATATTTAAATATTATTAATAGGTTTAATAATTTTTCATACAGAAAGTAGTAGGAAACATAAATAGAAGGCTTACACATTCTTCAACTAATAGCTTCCAGTTTTTCATTCACGATATAGAGAATGCTGACACATTCTTCAACTAATAGCTTCGAGAAAGTACTGTGATATTAACACAGTTGTTTGCCACAAAGAATGTTGAACTCTTTTTCCATGGATTCTTCGAATGTGGATGATAAGTCATTGGGGGTAGAAGTGATGGTTTCAATATTATAGATCATTTAATGATGTTTGGACCTTGCTTGCTCCCAAAGATACAATTTACTGCTAACATGACCAATTGATATCATGCCCGTGATGTTATAAGTGTAGGAACTATTGGATTTATGCGGAAGCGGTTTAGGACCTAGTACATTGGTATGCTTACCGAATCATCCTCATTTCACGATTACCTCTTGGTGCACAGATCTCGTATAGAATTTTCCCTTTATATGATTCCTCTTAACAAACTGCTCACCTCAGCGCCGCAGCACGAACAACCTTCTTGAGCTGGACTGTGGCAGATCTTCCAAACTATCTCTTGAGGAGAGAGGGGAAGTGTGTCCGCACCAATCAGACATGAGTTTGCATCTTTCTCTCAAATGACCTAGGAGGCTTATGACTTAAGTGGTACTATTTATATCGGTTCTAAGAAATCCTAGGTCATTGGGCTTTGGGTTTCCTGAGCTCTTCTCATACTAGTAGCCCATTTGGACTTTAGTAAGAGAGCAAACCCAACAATAAGAGCAGCCTAGGAACTCGATCTACCTTTAACTATTGTGCAGCCTGGGAACTGGGAACTCGTCTACCTTTAACTATTGTTTCATTGATTTGTGAGCAACTCTTCTCTTTCTTCTTTCAAATGCCGAGGTTCAAAGCAAACAAACACAATGACATTAACTGCTTAGAATTCAGTTTCTTTGACTATTTAATGGTATTCAACAAATTTGAAATAAAATTTTTGGCATTTGATTTACGTTTTCATTTAAGGGTATATACTATTTGTAACGCCCTCCCTTGTATGCATCCAAGAGAGTCGTTTGCTAAGCGGAATTAGAGTCTTTAACGTCACATAAGCTAATCAGAGATTCTTATTCTAAATACAAATCCGAAGAGCGTTTCAAAATTCTTATGAACGTCTGTTTGGAAGATAAAAAATATTTCAAGTGATTTAGAAAGAGCACGTTGGGGGCTTCGCGTGCATATAAAATAATAGAAAATCGGAGTTCGTTTGCTCATAAAAACACCACCCGTAAGGTGCACTGTAAAAATTTCAGCACTTAAGTCTTTCACAAATTCCTTTCACAAACGTTTTCCAAAATAGCCGTTGTTCATAAAAGTTCAAGGTAAGATAGAGGTGATAAAGTCTACATTCATCCAAGAGTACCAAAATATTAAACATTACAGTCATCTAATCAATCAAACAGCAACAGTACAAGTCCATTCATCAGCAAGCAACAGCAAACATCACGTCATCATGTGCTTTTACGTCCTCCTGCCATTTAGGAAAATAGCAGCCCCGAAGGGGTGAGAATAATCCCAGTAGTGTGGCAACAAAACCAATAATATAACAGTATTAACTAGGCACAAAATCATAAACAGTCACTTCAACATATCCTTGTTCCTTTTCCTTTTTCCTTTTCATCATATTCATATATATTGCGTATATAACGCCTTTCCTTTGCGCTTTTAGCACCGTCGTGCGCGCACTTCACAGTGGATATCATATACTCATGGCACCTGAGCTCTCTGTGGATTCCAACTGTGGGCCTATGCGGACTGATGCCAAGTGTCCCATACCCTGGTACCTTAGGGATGCCTATATGATGCTTGCTCAAACACATGGTCCTGTACATAACTATTCTAAAAGCAAGGCCTATATGATCTTGGTACATGCATGCCATGCTATGCTTTCACACACAAAGCGTAAAAATAAATGCGGTATGATGTAAGGTGCATGCTTATATACTTTTCATATAGCCATCACGGCACATATACTTGTCATATGCGTTATGCTGCCACATAACGTCTTTACCTCATAATCATATAGCCATCACGGCACATTCTTGGCAGTTTTCTTTCATAATAAGGAACATATTACTTTTACGGAGTATGGAGCATCATGTCACAACTTTATACCAGTAGTCAATAGTCACATTAGGTAATATCGCCTGACACTTACCTTGCGTGCCTTAAGTAATACCAAACAGCAGCGAAGTATCTCACTTCTTAAGCGCACCTAAATCAATTACAACCAATCATTTACAGTGGCGATTTACAGCAGAAACAGTGAGCATACAGCAGCGTTTTATAGTAGAAACAGTGAGCATACAGCAGTGTTTTACAGCAGAAAACAGTGAGCATACAGCAGCGTTTTACAACAGAAAACAGTGACGTTTGTTCTTAAAACAGTGAGCAGAAAATAGTGAGTTGTTCTTTAAAACAGTGAGCCGAAAACAGTGATGTTTTTCTTAAAAACAGTGGGCAGAACAGTGACGTTTTCCTTAAAAACAGTGGGCAGAACAGAGACGTTTTACAGCAGGAAAACAGTAACACCTTACAGCAGAAACAGTGACCATTTTCAAACAGAAACAGTGGCATTTTGAACGTTAAAACAGTGACATAAGTAGTGGTATTTGCACATCAAAACAGTGGCATGAATGGTAGCATTTGAACGTTAAAATAGTGGCATTAGTGGTGATATTTGCACATCAAAACAGTGGCATTAGTAGTGATTTTTGAACATTAAAAACAGTGGCATAAATAGTGATTAAAACAGTGGCATAAATAGTGATTTTTGAGCATTAAAACAGTGGTATAAAGAGTTGTGTTTGGACATCAGGATGATGATCATTTTATGCAGAAACAGTGGCACATTAAGTACTAAAACAGTGAGCATTTTTGTGCAGAAACAGTGACATGTGAGGCACTAAAACAGTGAGCATTTTATGCAGAAACAGTGGCATGTGAGGCACTAAAACAGTGAGCATTTTATGCAGAAACAGTGGCATGTGAGGCACTAAAACAATGAGCATTTTATCCTCAAAACAGTGGCACTTTTATACAAAAACAGTGGCATTAACTTAAGCATAACTATGGGACTTTCCTTCTATTATATCATGCAAGGTGCTATAAAGCTTAAAGAAGATCTCATGCAATAACGAAAGCACATAAGTTATCATCAAGTAGCTCCATCCTTATACCTTCACCATGCTCATTCAAGAGTCCAAAACAAAACAGAATCAAAGAGACATTCAAGCACACACATGGTTTCACACAATGTAAAAGGTCTAAGTTCTAAGCTTACCTCTTGTAGCACACACTTCTTGGTCAAGGATCACACACCACACCTTCTAGCTTTACTACACCACAAGTTCACCCTTCCTAGGAGATGGTCTATGCGCATACAATGGTGAGGAGAACACTTTGGATAGCTTCCAAGTGTGAGGAACTCGGCTGAACAGTGAGGGGAAGAGAGGAGAAAAACTTGCACTTGCTTGGTGTATAGGCCACGGTTTGAGAGTGTGAGGGAAGATGAGTTACCAAGGTTTTTCTTTCTCCAAGAGTTCTTGTATTCACGGCTAGAGAGTGAGGGGAAGAGAAGAGAAATTGGCTGAATGTGCAAAGTGAGGGAGGCTCCTCTTGTGCGCACCACTTAAAGAGGAGAGGGAGGAGAGGTTGGAATGATGAGGCATCATGAAGATTTCTGATTTCTTGTGGGAGTGGGGCTGCCAACTTGGTCAAAACAAGCAAGGGGTTTGCTTCTTGTATACTCTAGGCACATGCAAGGAGGTGAAAGGAAGAAGTCTAAATCTGAATGATGTGCTTCCTAAGTCAGAATTTTTAACACAAGCAACTAAGCCATGCGCACAAGGTGGAGGGGAAGGAGTTGGCAGATTTCTCCTCCATTCAAAACACATGCAATCTGCCCAAAAATCCTTCATTTGTTGCATGTGGAGGCAAGGGACAGATTTGGTTCATGATGGACTGCAAAAGCATGCAGAAATCTGCACATTTCAGGCGCATGATGGAAGGTGAGGTGGGAGGTTGTCATCATGTGCACATGCTAGGTGGTTCTCTTGGCCAACAAGCTAGGCAGATTTGTGTCATAAAAATCTGATTGTAGAGCTCCCCATGTGCGCCTAAGATGAGAAGGATGCAGCCCAAAAGAAGGCTAAATAGTACAAGTGTCTTCCATGCAATAAGGTTGAAGGCAAATGGTGCACAAGCTAAGAGTGATGTGGCGGTCATGCAAGGGGTGTGTTGGAAGATTTTCTAATGCTTATCCATCCTCCTATGCGCATGAATGAGTGGGAAAAAGATTACTCTTGCCATGTGAAAGTTCCTTGGTACACAAACAACCTTGTAGGACAAGACTTTAAGGGAGGTAAGAATGGATACACATTGGGCTGAACTAGATTGATCCAAGAGCCATTGGGCCATCGGCCAACACAAGGGAAACCCATCAACACAAGTCCAAAAGTGACAAGTCCACACACACTAGCCCACTTTCCAAGTCCAATAAACACTAAAGCCTTATAACACACAATCAAATTACTCATATGATTTTAATAAAAGTTTCACATGCCTACATATGCACCCTCCTATGATTTTAATTTAAATACTTACCTTAGTCTCATCCAAGGATAAAGGTCAAACAATTCGCAAGCCATCAAACATACACATGCATCTATATAATATAACACTTATGTATTTTACTAATTATGTGGGATGTTACACTATTATTGTTTTTATTAGCTTATTATTATTATTATTATTATTATTATTATGGTTATTAACCTGTTAAGTATGGAAAAAAAACTAGTTCGTGGGGTTTAGAGCAGACACGTGACATTTTTTGTCCTTTAGGGGGCTTTTCTCTTCTAGCAATAATATTACGATCTCTATAATTTTTACTTATTGAAACATTAAATTATGAGGGTTTAGAATGCAAATGAATAAGAATTTGTAAGAGCAAAATTATATATATATATATATATATATATATATATTTGATTTGAATTGATTCGTGGATATGATTTGAATTGATTCGCATTTTCAATTGCCATGACAAATATCAAAAAAATTCATTTAACCCTAAAACAAACTACATTGTAACATCCCCTACACGTACAAATGCATGTTTTATTTTCTTATCTTCATAATTAATAGTATTCGTGGATTGATGTACACAGAATAGGAGAAAAAAGATTTGCAAAAAAAAAATCTTGCATGATGCGCCTATGATCACTACTTTACATAACCTTTAGTATCATGTTGCACATGGTGCAATAGTATCTGCATTGGATCTTATAGCACAATGGTAGAAAATATAACCTTCAATGGCTCTCTTGTCAATGGCTTGCACCATCACTCCACAGTGAGGACACATGTCTGGTGCGGATTGCCTCGCCAGCACCCTTTCATCCTCATCGCACAAAAACACCAAACACATCTCATACAAACACAATCAACTCATACTTACTTCTTCCAAGAACTTTTCATAGCACAACATCTTCATTAGTCACAGCTTTCCTTTGTCTATCAAGGTGTCTCCGACTTCAACATCAAAACTATTTAAAAAAAAATAAAAAATTTCTCTTGTCAATTTACTATATTAGGGTTTTATATTTCTCATTTAACATGAGAATTCAAACTTTCCTACACACCCTTCGATTTCCGTGCTGACATGGGTCATACATCTAATTTTTTCTAACACATGGGTCCCACATGCTTTTTATAACACCTCGCAATTTTAAATCAAGTATCAAAACATTAAATGAGTGATTAAGTGAAGAATTAGTGAAAATCCTAAAGATTAGGCAAAAATACAAAGAAAGGGCAAAACGGTAATTAGCCAACACGCAACCCTAGGAAGATAAAAATTGAGTAGAAGGTCTCAGATGATAAAAATAAGTCTGGAAATGGATTCAGAACGAAAAATTGAGTGGATAGGCAAGTTTCAGAAAAATCAGTGAATAGTGTTTTTCGCGGGTAAAAATACTGCAGTACGATTGCACCGTAAAACGTGCCAGTGGAATTTTGAGTTCTAGGTTTCAAATATGGTTTATAAATGGTTTATAGAGTTAGGAAATATGATTTCTGGAAATATTCGATGGAATTAAGTCAGTTTGGAGAAGCGTGCCAACGGCGCACGCAATAGCGTAAAACAGTGTTTTCTCCGAATGACCGGAAAACTCCGGATTCATCTGATCAAGTATAATTAAAGGACATTATTTAACGTTAAAAATTATAATTTCTAAATAAGTTGTGAATTTACGGACGTTTAGTGAAATCGGAGAGAAATTCGGATGAGTTTTAAATCGCGTGGGACCCACCCACTTAAGTTCCACTTAAGCCACCTCACCTAAGCACTATTCATCATCTCCCCTCCCTCCTCTCTCTCCTTTAGTGCGCAAATCACAGCCCCTCCCCACCATTTTATGCAAAATTTTCCTTTGGCCATAACTTAGTCATTTCTCCACCGAATTCAACGATTCTTGTCTTAATCTTGATGGAAAACACCTTCTAAACACATTGGTACCACTTTCAAGCCTTGAGATCGTGTGTGTGAGGAGATCTAGCCCCATTTCAGTTGCGGTCTTGTGAGGATTTTTGGTGTTCATGAAGCTTTTTCATGCTCCAATGGTGGAGTATGCTTAGGAGGACCTATATACCTTGCATTTGGGTGAGTTATTTCAACATTTCATTGGTTGATTTTTGAATTTGGATTATGGACCCTAAAGAGGGATTTTGTGATGTGTTGTGTTAGAGAGCTCAAATGGAAAATGTCTATTAGATGATAATGCCTTAGAATGATGTATTAAAGCTAGAAACGCTATGAAAATTTTTGGTGAAAAATGTTGATTTTTAACTTAGTAAAATTTTGAGGTGTCAAGACTTTGAAATTTGAAAATGTGTTAGGAGTGTATTGGTGAGTGGTTGTATGATTGTATGATGATATAATAGGATGATATGAGGTGTGGAGTGGTTAAAATTGATGGAAATTCATTGAATGTGAACTAGTGAGAATTCGGCCATTTGAGGTAAATTGGGGAATGGATGTTTTGTAAAATTTTAGTGATGTGTTGTGTGCTGAAAAGTTAATTAGTAGGGTTGTGTGGTGATTGGCATGTGGAAAGATCAATGCAAAAACAATAAGTGGTGAAATTGGCCTAATGTGCCTAGAGTGAAATATTTCGCAAAACGTTGCGTAAAAGTCGTAAAACAGAAAAACGGCGATTGAACTAGCCTTTTAGTAACCTAAGGGAGTGTAATAAAATGAGAAAGAAAATTTAGAAAAATAAATCCTAAATTAACACTATATAGGCCGAACCATCCAAGGGGTGGGGAAGATTTTTGACGTTTTCGTGTTTTGTCGTAATTTGACTGAAACTGACGGCTATACATGGTTGTATAGGTTGTCGTACGTGGATTTAAAACCCGGAACAGTGAAACAGTGGACTGCCATTGGTTTTGGACCAAGTGGATTGAGGTGAGTGAATGAGTTAACACATGTATAATTGTAAAATTTCATGTGTTGTTTGAATTTTTAAGTGATTGGATATGTCCTCTATGCAAGCATTCCTTGTGTACCAAGCTGTGAGTTAAGCTGTTGCGGAGCTTAGTGGAAAAGTATAAGGTAACCTCTTGGTACTGGGGCTTGTTCCCCTTTTCTGTTCCACCTTGCCGGTTGATGGCAACGGTAGGAAGTGTGTATGAGTAGTGTAGAACAGCATAAGCATGCATTAACATTTATGAGGGTACTATATGTACCGGATCACTTGCCAGTTGATATTTTAGCCTTCGGGCAAGTTTCCGGACTGCCACTGGATAGCTCTCAGAGAGGAAGTTCCAGTTGACCCAGGGTCGTGGCGTGTTATCCGGATAGGAGCACACTAGGTAGTGTCGGGTGTATATGGTTGGAAGGGGTACCTTGGTGGGTTGTTCTTTGAACACGTCAGGGGTAGTACCCATAGGCTTATAGCCGAGGACATTGCGTGGTATTGGTAACTACCATTCCCGCTTGTCGTATTTGTAGCCCTATATTCCCCAGTTTCTCTAAATCCCTTGCTATATCCCGTTTTATGTTATGTTGTTTTATGTTATTTATATACATCAAAGTGAACCATTGGGCGGAGTTTTCTCCAGAACCTCTGGGTTACTGAGATATATTCGTATATCTCACACCGTCTCGGGGTATTTATTTCAGGAGGTAACAGTGGCACAGGAGTGGCGGGCAAGAGGCCCATAGGAAGATCATGAAGTATTGTCATTAATTATTCATGAACATGTATATTTTGCTTTAGTGTTATCATATTTATCACTCTAAGTTTTATGTTGAAAGATGTAAGTAAAATGCATGAATTGTAATATGTGATATGTAATTGAGAAGTATAGTGGTATAATGATATTAGATTTATGGTTTATGTTATGTTGAGAAATTGCATGTAAGTGGACTTTGTGATTGAAATGAGTTAAGGATTTAAAATGAACTGTTGATGTATTAAGTATAAACTGGATTGAGTTGTAAGTGCCCCAAGGCGTTGTTGGTCCTTGTGTATGCCACCCATTGGATTATTGCTGGATTTTAGGTACATTTGTGATGCTAAATGGCTTATGCAAATTTGGGGATTTTTGCAAAAACAAAGGAAACTCTGGCGAATTTTCTGTAGAATTGGCAAATTTTGAGTGAATTTCGGGAGAGCATATCTCCCTCCATAGAGGTCCGGTAGGGACGTGTCATACGCCATTTTGAAGCTTGTGATGTCCCCTACATTGTGTCAAAATCTTGGAATTTTTAGTGAAGTGCGCAGCCCTGTACAGGCAGGGAAAGTTTCTGCCCTGTTCTGGCCTGTACATGGGGTCAGTTTTGGGTCAGTTTTGGGAAATTGATTCCCGCTTCGTTCCTTGGTCAAGTTAAGCATACGATATATCAAATCGAAGATTGAGGTGTCTAGTTTATGGTGTAAAATTTTGAGAGACATTGGACTAGTAGTTAAGTGCAGAAAATTCTGTGAGTAAGGGACGTTTGGAGCTGTTTCGGGGTTGGTTGGCAGTTTTGCTTGTATAACTTCAAACGACGATAACCGGAGCAAACGAGCTCGGAACCAAGCATGTGATAGCTTTTTGGAAAGTTAATTCTGTAATAAAAAAAGATAGTAAGGTATGAGGGATTGAATTTTTACTGTGCGTCCGCAGTAATTTAGAGACCGAACCCTGTTCGGATGTGTAGAAAACGCAAAAGTGTGAAATTGGCTAAGTGGGTTTATGGGAACCCCTTAGTGTCTTATATGTAGTAAAGTAAATGGTATAAATAATTTAAGTAAGTCTTCCGCTAGTGTTTTCAGTTACGATCACAGCTTTTAATTATTACGCTTTTTAGATTTTAATTGTTCGCGTAATAATCGGAAAAAGTTTATTCGCATTTTTATAAATGAATTGCTGTGATTGTAACTGCGCTTAATACCATAATTAATGTTAACAATACCGATACGTAACGGGCTGTTACACTTTTTATCTCTGCAACATGAGATTTCAATTCTCATTTAACATGAGAAATATAAAACCCACTATATTAATATAGAACATAGAAATAATATAAGCAATTCATCCACTAAATATATAGAGCAATGAAGATGGAATATCAACAAACATGAAGTAGAAAACTATAAACACACATATAATGGGTGAAATTATGGAGAGTCACCCCGAAAGGGTCCGACAGTGCTCGATGGAGATTAGTCTTCGGTTACAGCCGAAGGATACCTTTGAATTTATTCAAAATTATGTAGAAGAATATCTTGAGAAGATGAAGAAAATAAACAGACAAAGTTAGAAAGAAATATGTGCACAGAAACTGATTACTAATGAAAAATATACATTAACACATATCTTATTTATACACAAACCAAGAAGGTTTTTTAAACACAATTTTTATATACCAAAAAAATTAATTAATCCTAATAAACATAATAATAAATATTATTAATAGACTTAACAATTTTCTATGCAGAAAATAGTGTTATACTATTAATAGGCTTAACCATTACCCATGAAAAAGTGGTGGGATTTAACACAGTTGTCCGACGCCAACCTCTTTTCAACTCTTTTTTCACCTATGTGATTTAAAATTCGAATTTTAAAAGTTACTTAAAAAAAGAAACATTTCAAATTGACTTCAAATGTGAGCACAAAGCTAAAATTGAATGAGAAAATGACACTTCAGCAAAATCCTCCAATATTTAAAAAAAATAATATATTTAAAAAAATTATTTTAATATATAAATATTGAAATGATATATTAGTTCTTGATAATTGTATTTGTAAGCAATATTAATGCATTAACCCCTTATCAGGCCTAATCCACCACTCCTAGGCCGGATTAAGTTATATATCATTTTCATGTATAAAGGAGTCATGCTGTATAACCTTATACTATACGATGATCATACCAAATAACTGAAAATGTCATAACATATAATATAAGTTTATATTATCTGGCTTTATACAATCACATCAAACATGCCCTAAATTGCAGTGGTAATTTGCGAAGATTCTACCCATTCAACCGAGAGAGATAATTTGCGGACATGGGAAATTAACTTGCATTGCATTTTCTGCACGGACAATATATAATTAAATTGAAACGAAAACCACTCATTAAAATTATGTATTAGTTTTTCAATCAATTCATTGATAATCAAATTGATTCGATTTAATTCCGAGGAACTCATTTTTTCCATTTTTTAAATATTAAAATTGTCTTCTTCTTTTTTCTAGTAGACATTAAAATTATTTTCTAGTATTAAAAAAAAAAAAACTTTTATCGTGGTGGGTCTTACCAAACGGAGCAAGGATTCTATGAAGTGGGTTCGTTCTTAATCATTCTGATTCTGTCCACTTGGACAAAACAGAGGAAGAAGCAGAGAGAAGAAGACAGATGGTTACAGATTTGTCTTTCTATAAAATGATTAAAACCTCTACCGAATTTTGTGCAAATTGATAAGGAAAAAATATTTATCATTTCAAATAATATAATTTTATATTATTTTAAGTTAAATGATTGAATTTTTGTGAGTTTTCATGCTCCGTCCTCTACAGTATTAAATATATATCAAAATATGATCATTTTATTAAAAATAATATAAAATTATATTATTTTTGAAAAAAAAATTATCATTTTAAATGAAATAATTTTATTTAAAATGAAAAATACTTTTCTCAATTCATAAAACAAAAAAGGTGACATTTTTGTGTAAACAAATAACGACTTGAGAAAAGAGAACGTTAAATATATGCCTAAATTTTAGTCCTCTGGACGGGTGACATGTGATGTATTAATCGGCTAGTACAATTTTTTTATATTAATTATATTAACAGTTATTATCATTATTATTATTATTATTGCGCGTTAAAAAAAGTGTGTCCTTTCCATTGAATAAACTCTCTTGTTTGATAGGATCATGTGGTTTCACTCTGACAGAAAAAAAAAAAAAACTTCTAATTTGAAATTTCATATGATATTGTAAGAAAGATTTTTAATTATTGATAAATAAATCACTGATTTTTTTCCATTCCGTATTCTAATATTTTCTCTTTCATCTTTTCTCACCATTAATCTATCCATAATGATTAAAAACTTTTTAAATCACCTGATTAGAGGAAATCACATATAAAAAAATTATACTTACTACTTATTTTTCTTACTAACTCTTACTATCAAATCCTAACCATTGATTTTCGGCAATCTAACGATTATAATTTATGGGGACAAATTTTTTAATTAATTATTGATTTCCAATAAATTATAACCGTTAGATTGCCGGAAATCAATGATTAAGATTTGATAATAAGAAATAATAAGAAATATAGGTATTAAGTATAACATTTTCCATAAAAAAATGCACTCAAAAAATAATATATGGATAGAATATGATAATGCAAAAGTACTTTCATTTGCATACCAAATTTAAAGTGGATGTGCTTGTTATAAAAAATAAAAAATAAAAAATAAAAAAGTAGATGTGCATAGGGAATGAAAATGTGCATAGGGACTGTTCATCAATGAAATTTTATCTTATGACAAAAAAAATAAAACCCAAATATAAATTACCAGTGATGAGCAATGCTTTATATAATAAGAGAAAAAAAAATTTATGTTAATGTAAATAAGATATCTTAGGTTGGTGAAATAAAATAATAAGAGAGGCCCACAAATGATGAGAGAAAAAAATAAAAATGAGACTCACCTTTATTATGTGTGTGTAAGAAAATAGGTTATATCATGTTAAATGAGATAAATATATTTCATAAAATATTTTCTTTTTCTTTTTCTGCTAAATATAAATTACTCACGGAGATTATCGGGATTGGTTCCACTAATTTCATCTTCGCAAAGAGTATCACATCACACCATCTCGAGGGAGAAAATAAGGCCGATTAACGTATTCACCGTCCACGAGATAAAATTTTCCTGCACCAAGAAAATAAAAGTAATAATACACAATCAGGAAAACATTAAAAAAAACTTGATAGTATTAGTCAAAACTTAATATGATTTAAAGAGTTGTTATTATTTTCACCAAAAAAAAAGAGAGAGTTGTTATTACTTACTAGATAAGTCCAAGTGATAAGAAATACTCTTTTTTTTTTTTTATAACAAGAAATACTCATTTAACTGAATATCAATATTGTCGACTCATTCTATCAACAATTCTAACCTTTTTAAAAATAAAAAACTAAATCTACTTTACTTTATCCAAAAAAAAAAATGTACGCAGTCTTTTATTTTTCAAATGAAAGTATATATTCATCAAATTTTAATAGATATATAATAAATACCACTTTATCTAACCTAATAATTGATCGACACTATTACGTGCGTTTCCAGCTTTAGGTAATTAGATATATCAACCTAAATAGTTTCGCACTTTGACTAATTTGGTCAATATCTTAATCAATAGTTAATGAAAATAGGTCAAATTTGGTCCATCATAAAGGTAAGGTTTGTTTTGGATTTCGGGTTATGCGGCCTTATCATGTCCTAATCTATGAAGCCTTATCATATCCTAATCTATGAAGCACCGACACTTTAAAAATTCTGACGTGTCTTGTCCGATACTTCCCACACTCTCCCATATTCCGACACTCCAACACACATTATAAAAATAAAAATAAAAAGGTTAAAAGGTTGTGTTACGTTGAGTTTTTTATTCCAACTATTAGATTCGTTGGATTACGATTGTCATTTTATTGAGTTTAATGTAAATATTTGTGATATCTTATGTTTCTTAGCTAAACTGATGAATATTATAAGTTTAGTTTTTTTGTTAAATTATTGAATATTAAATACAAGGGAATAACATGTGTCATTTTAAAGGATATAAGCTTATATCATTTTAGTTCCTAACTGTTGATTTCCGTCCATCAACGATTATAATTTATTGGATCAAAATTATTAATTAATTAGTGATAAATTTGACCCATTAAGTTTGACCCAATAGATTATAACCGTTGATGGACAGAAATCAACGGTTATGATCTAAAATGATATAAGATTATATCCTTTAAAAGAATAGATGTTTTTCCCTAAATATAATATATATTACATAAATTAAAAATATTATTTAATATCAAAACGTGTCCTAACATGTCAAAATCTAATAATTTTTAGAATTAATGTGTCGGAGTGTCATGTCGTGTCGTATCACATGTCCCATATCGGTATCGGTGCTACATAAGTCCTAATAGACTTTTCAAACTCTTGAAAATTAGGTTCAAATAAAATTTCGGTCACTATAACTTTTGCTTATGTGAATGTTTTTATATAGATCCTTATAGTTTCTTATTATTGATATAGTGACTAATATCATGATGGAAAGCAAAAATCTTAGGGAGCACTCCTTCAAGAAAAATAAAAATAATAATAATATTTAAATGAGAATAATTATAGGATAAAAGTAAAATGAGTAATATATATATGACAAATGTACTTTTGTTGTCCCTGCAAAAGAAATTTTTTACAATAATATAAAGAAATTTAGCAATAAGATTTTTAAATGTCGAGATCCGTATGAGGATCCTATGTAAATGTGTTTACTACAAAAATTTTCATCTACAGCAACAAGAGTGGCAAACCCTATAATTATATATATAATCAACTTATACCAACATAAGTCTTACATGTGTTATTAGTCATTGATCACATTCGCATCTACCGACTCTACTTTTTTAGTTATATGAGTTATTAGTTATAAGTGAAATTAATAATTAAAATTGAATATAAGATTCGTTATTGTTGCTCTAATGTATGAATCACACAATGCAATGAGATGGAAATGTTCAATGGTGGAGCGAAATGGGGTCTAGAAGGCAATCGGCCTACTTTACTTTTTAAAACTAGCTACTAGTATTGGCTGTATTGCCCATATAATTCTTGAGCAGCCATGTTTGAAACCACTTATCATTTTGTTACAGAATTGTTTGTTATGTTTTTCCCTAATTTTATTACAAAGTAATATTTTTGAATTTTTTTTTTTTTTGGTGAAAGTATTTTTGAATTATTTTAAAAGATATATAAGGGGAATATTTTGTCATGTTACATGAGATAATAAATAGTTAAATACACAAAAAAATGGATAGAATCAACTAAAGAGAGGAAAGAGAAAAAAAAAATTAATGGATCTCACATACTTTTATATATATGAACACATAACTTTCATAAAAATATTAAATATATTTGAAAGATATAAAAGAAGTAAACTTATAGAAAATAGACCTAAACATAATAAAATTAGTTTTGTTTTCCAGTCAATCTAAAATAGATTTGATGTCTATGTAGATATCAGTATGTAATAATCAAATAAATACGATAAGAATAATTCCACACCAAAAAAAATAAAATAAGAATAATTAAATTAGCATTTGAAATTGGATAAAAGCTAGACTTAAACATGACAAAATTGGTTTTGTTTTCTACCCAATCTCAAATAGACTAGATCCCTATCTAAATATGAATATATAAAAAATAAATAACATGAGAAGAATATAATTAGAATTAAAATTTGTATACAAAGTAAATATAAACATGATAGAGTTTATTTTATTTTCTAATCAATCTTAATTATATTCGATATTTATCTAAATATCAATATATAATAAATTAAATTGATTTTATTTTGTAATCGATCTAATTGATTTGATTATCTTTATTTATATGTTATATTGTATTGTGATTTATGTAGTCTGATTTATATATTGTGAGTAATTTTATTCAATTATATAATTTTTTTAAGGGGAAGTTTATAATTTTTTTAATTATGAATTTTGAAATACATATAATTTTAGCCCCGTCACAAAAATATTTGGCTCGGGAAGCATATCAAGTGATACGTTAATGTAAGAACAAGAGATTGTGCATTCGATCTTAAATTTGACAACTGTAATTTATTAAACAATAATAATTAATTAATTGATATAACGTAATAAATTATAATTAGCAAATGCATGTAGATTTAATGACCAAAATTAAAAGTAAATTTTTTTATTTTATTTTTTTGAAAATCTAAGCCCTAATCAAACAGCAATGTTTTCATCGGTGATGGATTTAGCAATAGAAAAATATTCGTTGCTATGTTATATAAAAAAAAATATATATATATTCGTTGCTATATTTTGTTTTTTTATTACTAATAATATTTCTTTGATTTATCAGCGGAATTTGCGGTAGAAATGTGGAGATGGATATGTTTTCGTCGTTACTTTCTATCTCAAAACACAAATATCAAAACTGTTTGTTTTTATCTGTGACTTATAGACAAACTTTGTGCCCAATAATTTAGCAATTGATAATTTTAACTCTAATTCTATCGCTAAATAAGAAAATAATTTTTTTATTGCTAAATAAGTTATTATTAGAAATATATTTATTTTCGTCGCCAATTTCTATCTCAAAACATTTGTGTACCAAAATTATGACTCACTTCACTAATTTTCATAAGATTCTTGACATATTTTCACTTGTAAAAATATAGTGCATCAAATAAAACTTGTGCATATACACATTTATTTTGAAATAATTCAATAAACTAATAGAATATATTAAGTTTACCGAGAACATAAACAAAAGAAAGTATAGAACTTAGTTATCTGAAGGCTCATGTTGGGTCTAGTTAAGAATTACCAAATATGCATGTGCAACCCACCATTTTATACAAATTTATGTGAATTATTGTTTTAGGCATTGACCTAAATTAAGGACTCTGCCTATGTTGTTTGCTCAAAAGAAAACAAATGAAAAAAAAAAGGATGAAAGAAAGAAAGAAAAAACAATTTTAAAAACAAGATTCCTTGTCGAGTTAAACAACAAATTAACATAATATGCATGTATGCATAATTGCATGCTATATTAACTATTTTACTTTTCTTATCTATTACCAAACATTAATTATCTCATGTAAAAAGATGCCACCTTAGACGGACAATTTTTAATTTTCTTATCTAATTTTTTTTAAATCTTAATTTACTAAAATATTTAAGGGGAGATTATACTTACTACCTTTATTTTTTCTTATTACCTCTGATTATCAAATCTTAACGGTTGATTTCTGTCTTTCTAACTGTTAATAATATATTGGGTCACACTTATTAATTAATTATTTTTTCAATAAATTATAACCGCTCGATTGACATAAATCAACGATTAATATTTATAACATTTCTCAATATTATTTAATACATAAATTAACAATTATATAATTATAAACTGATTTAAAATAAATAAATTAACATTTTTAAATTTTCTATACGCGCAGAGATTATATTTGACTTTTACTTAATTTTCTAAGGACGTATTTGAGAGATAAAAGGGAAAGAAAAGGACGGTGAGAAAAGAGTAAATACATTTTTTTAGTCGCTGTCAACGTCCACAAAATCTTTTTTACTCCATAATAATAAAAAAGGACCAAATTGGTCTCTAAAATGATGAAAAAATAACCAAGGAGTACTTATTATAATTGACAGAAGGACTAAAATGACATTTTTTCATAATTTTATGGACCAATTTGGTCCTTTTTTATTGCCAGAGACTAAAAAGGATTTCGTAGATATTGTCAGAGACAAAAAATGGTGTTTACTAGTGAAGAAAATAATGAGTAATCTTTCACAAATAGAAGAAAATCGGAGTTAGTCAAATTAAATTGATTAATTATAATATAAATTTATTATTTAATCCTTAAAACTAATGTGATATGCCTTTTCATATCTTTTAAATTTTTAAAAAGGTAACCATAAGCTTTTCCTTTTCCTCCAAAAATTTCCATACAAACAAAAACCACAAGATCGTTTTGGAAGTATTATTAATTGGGGTAATCAATTAGTGTTATTACCAATTAATTTACACTTAGATCGATTATGTGAATCCAATGGTTATATTTATTTTCATCTTTATATGGTTATGATTCCCCATATTTAATATGAAAGTATTAAATATGAGAAATCATAACCATATAAAAGTAAAAATAAATATAAAATATTAAATATGTAGAATCATAACCATATAAATAGAAATAAATATAACCGGTGGATCCACATAATTGATCTAACAGTGAAATTAATTGGTAATAACATTAGTAGTAATAATTGTTACGATATCTTTCCACTTATTAATTTTCAATAAAAGAAGAAGATCAGTAACGGTTATTTAATTATCTTAAGATAAATACACAAAATTAACCCAATCCACATAACGCTATTGTTTTTAAAATCATTTAAACCCTCCCTTTTTTATCTATTATCACTTATCTCTTTTACACTCTGGCTCTTAAATGCGTACACACTTGACTCAACCAATGTCTCCGTACGTAAGGTCAATTTCTTTCTTGGTTCCTTTTTGACTCTCAAATTCTGAGTCTCTCTCTCTCTCTCTCTCTCGGTGTTTCACACACTACTCTTTTCTTCTATAAAACCCAAGGGTTCTTTTAAGTTTCCCTCAATCTGTGCCTTTTATTCCGTGTCATTATTCTTCCCTAATTAAGCTTCTATCCAATTTTCTTCGGTTAGAGAAACTCCAAACGGCTTCCCTTATGGCTGACGCCAAAGATTCCTCCATGGTGGATTCAAACACCCCAAATTCATCAATCTCACATCAGAACACTTTCTTCATGGCTCACACCAACATCCTCAGAATCCTAGCCATTGCTCTTTCAGCAGCTTCAATCGCCGTCGCAACCACCAACAAAGAAACCGTTGTTCTCTTCACCATGCTCTTCGATGCCCGCTTTTATTACTCATCATCCCTCAAGTAAGACTCCATCTATCTCAATTTCATTTTTATTTTATTTTTTTAAATTTTTCCATCGAAAAAAGGATGAGCCTCGAGCAATCCGGTCATCCTTATCTCATACTGGTTAGTCGAGATTTAACGGATAGTAATTTGATTGATTTTGATTTTTAAATTTTTATGTATCCAAAAGTTTTTTAAATTTTTTTTTTTCTGAATTATTGGAAAATGATTAATCTGGTTCAAATTTTGTCGGATAAATATACTTGTGTAACACATGCCTCAAATTTATTACTATAATAAGGGTTTTATAATTCTCATATTTAAGGAGAATTAAAATCTCATCTCGTAGAGATAAAAAATATGTGGGTCCATGTGTTAAAAAAAATTATATATAAAATTCATGTTAGCACGGAAATCAAAGAATGCATAGAAAAATTATAATTCTCATATTGAATGAGAATTATAAAACAATTATAATAATTGGGAAAATGATTTATGCTTAAAGCAGAAACCGTTTGTTTGCAACATAGATAAAAAATGGAGCGAGAGAGATTTCGACCCCACTCCACTTTTTCTCTTTGCAGCTGACAAAAAGTTTCTTTCTTTCAAGAAGAAATCATTTACCCATAATAATTATGGAAAATATTTGAATGAAATAAATTGTCTCATATAATACAAAAAATGGGTTAAAAAAAGAAGAGAGAGAGAAAAAAAAAAATGGGTTCTATTCATTTTTTATATGTTGAATGAGACAATTTATTTCAACATGAGAGAAACATATCCCAATAATTATTAGAAAATCATTTCTGCAGTTGTTGAAAGCTACCCGATGTATAGTATATGATAGATAAACATTTTTGTGACCCATTATTTATTTTTTTGTGAGAGTAACGGTTGCAGAAAAATTAACCCCATAATTATATGACGAATATACTTATTATTTTCATATATATAATTTATTTATTTATTTTCAATTTCCTCCTCTGTTTTCCTCATGCTACAGATTTTTTGTTGCTGCAAATGCGGTGGTCTGTGCCTTGTCTGTGGTGACACTGATACTGAACTTTCTGCTGGGAAAACAAGCATCACAGCGAAAAGAATACTATTTCTTCCTATTTATTCATGATATAGTAAGCTTAATCCTTTTCTTCTTCCATCAATGCCCAGAGAATATGTCTTGGAATAAAATATATTTTTTTAAATAAATATAGATTAACAGTAAATTAAAGTGTAACATGAGAATTTCTCATGTAACATGAAAAAAATGAGATAGCTTTTTTTTTTTTTTTTTTGGTAAAAGGGAGATAGCTTAATTTTGTTATTGTTTTATATTGCAGGTGATGACGGTATTGTTGATGGCTGGATGTTCAGCAGCGACTGCCATAGGATACGTGGCACAATTTGGAGAGGATCATATGGGATGGCTGCCAATGTGTGACCATGTGCGCAAGTTCTGCACAACAAACTTGATTTCTGTTGTGCTTTCTTATTTGGCCTTCTTTGTCTATTTGGGACTCAATATTTTAACTGCACATAGGTGCATTTCATTTGCGCCTAAGAATTAATCATATAGATAGATAGATACCATGTGTCATGTTGTCATGTCATGACCAAACTTGCTCTACTAGATTATAAAGAATATTATAATCTAGTTGAGGTTTATTTCATGTTATGTATCTATCTGTTGCTGAAATTTCAGTTTCGTCTATGGTTTTATTATCTTTGCGACAACAGCGCGCGGTATAGGAACTCATAATGATCATTTATGACTTGCTTTAAATAAAATGTCGTCTTGCAAACACATTTTCATATGGCTTCTCACTTTATTTATTACCATAGTTATTGGTCTTCAATGTGCAGTTCTATGGATAATAGGTGGGTAAAATCATTTCTGCATCCGCTTTATGTATATATATGATTATTTACATTTAATGCTTTTTATTCTTTGTAAAATTATGATTCCCCACAATTAATACTTTTAAATATATATATGATAAATATTTAATTGCTGCAAGTATATATACTGCAACAATCTAAACCTATGTGTTGACTTTTTTACGGGGAGTTTCTGATAATATGCTTGTGTTTCATATGTTTAGTTTTGCTAACGTCTTATAAGTTATTTAATTATTAAATATAAATTGGGTTTGGTATTTCTCCTCTTATGCAAGATAAAAAGATAAAGTTATACGTATTCAGAGCGCTTATATTATTTTTTAAACACTAGGGTTTTATAATTTGTCTTTAATATAAGAATTTAAATTTTCCTACACACACTTCAATTTGCGTGCCAACGTGGGTCTTACACATAAAAATTTCTAACATATGAGAGAAAGAGATAAAAAGGTGAGGAGAGAGGAAAGAAAAAAGAAAAGATAAATTAATTAATACAGGTGTCGATTTTTGAGTGGAAAGACCACGGTGGGGCGGGAGCATATTAAGATTTTCCCTGGAAAAGTCACTTCTCCTATTATACGACAAATGCATTTCCCTTAAACAAAAATAAAAGTTATCTTATTGAAGTAAAGGAGATAAATTTGTTTTTTTGGTAAAAATAATTTTATTTTCTATGAATTGAAGGACAAACTTTATCTCTTTATCTTTGGTGATTTAAAAAAAAAATATTTATAAAAATTTTATATTACGGAAAAAATAAAATTTTAAAACATCCTTTATTTTTTTATCCTGAATTCGTAAACAACATCGTTTTAGATTATAGGAAATAAATTTATTTTATATAATAAGAGAAATATTTTTTCATATAAATTATAAAATATAAAGTATGCATATTTACCATGTGAAAAACATAAAAAAATTAGTATATTTTTAAATTATTTAGATAACTTAAAAAAATATACTAATTTATTTTTAATTTATACCACTTACAAATTTTTAGTCACTTAAAAATAATCAAAATTCATTTGATTTTTCTTTAATCGGATTTAATTTTACCTAGTTCTTACGGATTCGATTAACTAACTGTTGCTGAGAGCACTTGCGGAGGGTACAGGGTTGAGACTTGAGAGACGCTGACTGTAGCGGTGGTGTTCCCTTGGCTTTTAGCACCACAGTATAGACACCAATCCATGACCGTTTCGGGAACCACAATTAATATTTTCTTTTTCTGGTTAATATTATTTTCTAATGTTTGATAATGGATGACAACCCATTCACATACGTGTCACAGTTTCTTTGTTTAAGTTATTTAAATATAATAAATATAACTTTTTTCAAAAAAATTCAACCAATTAGAAATGAAATAGGATCGTTTGACATCAGTTTCACAAATCTGATACAAATCAGATAAAAAAAGATCAATGTCGTTGATCTTTTTTTTTTTTAATTTAACGACTCTCATATGAAGAATCAAATTTAAAATTTGATAGTGATATAAATGGATCCTACTTCATTACAAATTAATCATAATTTAAGATGAAAACATACCTACAACCCTGGAGAATGTATAATAATAAACTCTTGTATTATTTAACATATTTGTTTAACAAGAGCACATGTTATGACACTTGGGTGACAAAGCTTTAAAGCCAATTGGGATATTGATGTTTGACAGTACTTCAGTGTGATGGAAGGAAGATTCTTTCAATACTGGGGTTAGTTCCATTAATAAGAAATGAAATACTTCGTTTTCGTTATTAGTAATCATTTTAATAAATAATTTGTAGGTATCATAGTAAATTTTTATTATTCTTAGTTAAAACTAATTAATTATTCAAAAGCATCTATTAAACATCGAATTTATAAGCAAAAAAATGTCACGTGTTAGGCACCGCATACTTCTCCCCTACTTCTTGCCTCGTATAATACAGTACCTACATTTAATTTGGTTGGCCATTTTTGTAGGGTTCAAGAAGATTGTTTGTTCTATTACGTTTCTCTTAGAAAAAAACGATTTTACTTTTGTTCAACAAAGTTTTTGGGATGAAAACTAACTTCAAAATTTTACTTTTTTTTATCTTAGAATAAAATTTATAATACTTCAACGTCCGAGTTCTGAATTGAGGTAAGAAATTTCGGAGGACCCTCAATCCTGATACAAGAATAAAAGGATTTAGCAAAACAAGTAAAGGTTCTACTTCGATTCGCTAAAAGGGAAAAACAATTAATTGTTAAAATAATATAAATACTAAATAAAAAGCAATTGAGGAATTGTATAAATCTCTATAATTTTGTTATTCACTAAATTAAGTTATAAAAGGGAAAAACATCAATAATTTTTTTGGTGAAATGAAGAGTTAAATGTGTATTTATGGAAAAAAAATCGGTGCAGATGCACTAAAATTTAATGCATCAATAGTTCATTTATCTTAAGATACGTTATTTTTTTCTTTTTGTTTCTTTGAGACCATACCCCATGACATATCATGCATGCTAACTTTCTCTTTTGCGTAGAATTTAACCGAGAAAAATAGCCTGAAATGTAATTCAACCAATTAGAGTGAGAATTTGCGCTGATATTTGAATAATCAGATACTAGGATGGCATTGAGACCATTCTATTTATGAATAGAGCTCGAGATGATTCCTGATCACAACTACACATGTAGATGCCAAAGTCCTTGTCCCCTTTACGTCATTTTTTTTCAGATTTGTTTACCATTTAATTAATTATTCAATTAATCCGGTTCAAAAAAGATGAGATCACGAGGACACCAAAATTCTCTCTACCTATATAAATTTTGGGTTTAATACTTCTATTTTTGCTGTAATTTATTTTTTCTTTTACAGTACTCACATAAAAGTGAGTGTGTCTTATTATAATGAGAAGAGAGAAAAAAGATTAATAAAATATAATCCACTTAATTTGTTGTGAATGTGGTTGAAAAAACATTTTTGCAGCATTAGCAGAAAAACTTTTTCCATAAATTTTGACAGAATTGCATAGTAGGACTAAAGTCCAACACATTTTATGAAGTTGTTATAATAGTTTGTGGTAAATCACACCTCAACTAAAGTTTATAAGGGATAGTGGCAGAGCCACGTTGATGCCAACTGACATTAACTAATTTATCCACGTTTCAAGCGTAGTTAAATAAACGTAATAATTCATATTTCAAATTTTTTAAAAATTAGCGACGTTGTGGATGTAGCTATATAACCATAGCTATTTTGGCACCGGCTAAAATTTTTGACATTGGCTAAAATACTTTGCTTGCTCCGCCACTAGGGTTGTTGTACATTTGCCAAAATTATGAAGAGAGGAAAATATTTTGCCATTTTAACATTTGAATTCGTGGGATAAGAATCCCAACCTTTATAATAGAACACAAGGTCAACTGAATAAGTTTCTTAGACTTAAATACAATGCCAATTTTGATATCTAATAATTTTCTTATAAATGAATATCAAACATTTATAATACAATGCCTATTTCCTTTAATTATCAAATAACTAAACTTATGTTGCGTTAATTAAAAGAAAAGGATTGAGTTTAATTAATAGCAGCTACAATAGTCAAATGGACCATTCCACCGTTACATCATTGATCTTGGTGGTTGACAACATACCCTGTCTTGTGTAAGTAAAGAAGGATAGGACCATTAAATATTTATAAGTTTTGATTGCTTCACCTTGGTTACGTAGCTTTGGTCACTTTTTTTGCCCCCTTGTCTGTATATTTTCATGGGCTTTGTGTTAGTGGTATGTCATAAAAGATAATATCTTTTCTTACTAACTTGAAAAATTGTGAGCTCCATTTTTATTTTTTTTTAAGTGGGACCGGCTACATGTTTGTCTTTATAGTTGGATCTTCTCTCTTATGATATAAGATTAATAAACCCTTATTTTCATACCCTAAACTAGCTAGTGATATTAATCTGATTTAGAGTACTAAAGTTGGTACGTAATGTTATAAAAATTTCAAAATCACTTTAGTCAATAAGTCATAAACTATTGGTAATTTTCATCACGTTTATTAATGTTAGAAAATGCATAGACTATAAGAGCCGTTTGGATTGGCTTCTCCATTATTAGAAGCTGCTTTTTTTTATAAAAAAAAAAAAAAAGTGTTTTTAGCTATTTTTTAAGTGTTTGGATGATAACTTAAAAAAAAAAAAGTAAAAGTCAGTAAAAAAAGTCAAAATTTAACTTTTTTTCAAAAGTTACAATTTTTAACTTTTGAAAAAAGGAGAAGCTGAAAGCAACCCCCTCTCCATTTTCCCTTTGATGTCTGTGCCTCTGCATACACCAAATCAAAGATTTCCATTTGAAACACACATCATTCACTTGTTTTACGGACAAAACAAAGTTAAAAAAGAGTAAACAAAAAATAAAAAACTCTTTTTTAACTTAGTTTTCGATGAAGTTGTGTTTTTTCTTTGCCAATTCTCAAAACCTATAAACTAAATCATATCATCACCAACAAACACTGCAGATCTACGATGGAGAAGCTTATTATTAGGCCTTGCGACAAAGAATATATGAGGATGGCCATGCAGAAACTTTCAAAGAGCTTTTCTTTCAATTTCTTTGAAAGTCAGAAGAGGTATGGGTATAAACCAACGAAGGAGAAGGCTTTTCGCACATTTACATTGTACTTTTAAGTAATTTTACACATAAAAAGTATTTTTATATTTTAACATCCAAATAACATTTTTAGTTAAAAACACCTTTTAAATATTACATCCAAACAAAAAATAACTTTCACTTTTAAAAAAAGTTCTTATAAAAAAAATAACTCATAAAAAGTACTTTTTTCGAAAACTTATCCAAACGGGCCGTATAAACTGTCTTATCCAACAAAGGACGAATTAATTACACATATAGCTGACACTCCATTACGTGTCCTCAGAACATTCATTCATACAGTTAGCTAATCCTTTCATGAATTGTTGTTAATGGTAATAGGTGAATATAACATTTCTGACTTAGCTAATCCTTTCATAGACTATAACATTTCTGACTAAACTGTCTTATCCAACAAAGGACAAATTACACATATATCGACACTACTTTATGTGTCCTCAGAACATTCATTCATATAGTTAACTAATCCTTTCATAAATTGTTGTTGATGGTGAAAGGGAAATATTGCAAAATCTGAGGAAAAAAATTCTTGTATAACTTGAACCAAATCAATATTATCAAGGAAATTTGCTAGAAGCTATTTCAACAGCTTGGTCCAATTATTTGTTTGATGATGTTTTGATACAATATATTGTGAAGGAACATGGAAACATCAATTAAAGTCTTCCAAAGACTTGAGTTCTCAATTTCCTTCTCTACACGTAATGAACGCATCTAGTCAAATAAATAAATGCACTGAAATGAAGAGGAAGGAATGAGTTTATAGTTTAAACTTTTGGTTCAACTGGTTTACAAAGAAAATGATATCATTCATTAAACAAGCAAAAGCACCCAATACAAAAGCATCATCTGATTTTGATCAATAAGTCTATGTCTTACTGTTCATTGTACTGATAAGTTTGTGATTCACTTAGATAATATTGGAACTTGGGAGTCATAAGGAGAATAATGACCCTGGTATTCTATGGTGATGTTAGCATGTATAAGAGTTTGACAATCAAACAGGTATTGAACTACAAATAGAAAAGAAAGAAGACCGTATAAGTGTATCAATCAGTTGGATTTTCATCATTATCTCTAAGGTGCTCTTTCAATGGCTGTCCTAGAGTTTCCCAGTTTTTACAATCCCATGCTGGATCAATTTCAGGCAGTTCATAATCATCTGGACGTAATGACAATTGGAACTCAGGTAGGTCTGGCAATGCTTGGAGACCCCTGCATCATTGACAAAATTACAATTTTGCATAACTTCTTATTATAAAAAATCACTCTCCATTAAACCCCAACTAGCGAAAGTAGGCATAAAGTCAATCCCCGAATTCAAATCTGTGACTTTTTAGTCACGAAAAAGCAGCTTTACTACTACTCTGGACTCACCCTCTCACCCTCTCGCATAACTCCTTATTATATTTCAAGGAAATCAGGAATTTATTTAGAACTTAGAACATCAAATGAGATAATCACATTGTTTGTGTCAAAGAACCTTGTGATACACCACCCCAAAAGCTAGCTCAAAGGGTGGGAGTGCTCAAGGCCTTATAAAGCGGTGAGATTTCGAATGCTCTGATACCATGTCAAAGAATCTTGGGATACACCACCCCAAAAGCTAGCTCAAAGGGTGGGAGTGCTCAAAGCCTTATAAACTCCACATTAGTTGCCCATACAATCAATGTGGGACTATATATCTCAATAGTTTGAAACAAAGGTAGATCCTTACTTCTCTTGCTCCAATAGGTAGCCATACATCTGGGACTTCCTTGATGCAACTTCAGGAATTTTCTGATGTAAATGTTTCATAGCACCCCAGAGTGGAGGAGCCCTTGACAAAAAAATAAAAATGTAAGATAATGGAATGTCTCAGAAAACAATCTCAAACAGACAAAACCCAAAAGATTTAAACCAACCTTGTCACTGGAGGTGCAAGATAAAAGCTTAAGGAGGCCTTCTTGCTTTCAGCCAGAAGTTCTTCTGCAGCAAGAAAACAAGACACAGCACCAATGTGACTGCTTGGTTCATTACCCTTATCCAGGATCAGACCATGGTAGTAGTAGGCTGCAGCCTGACAACATTACAAATGTTTATCTTTTGGTGGGAAGTATAAGTATTTTTGTTCAATCTTGATAGCAATACTAACCTTGGCTTCAAGGAATCTCCACTTGATGAACCTGAGGTGCTTCTTTCCATGCCCTTGGTTGAAGTCACATCCTGACAAGCAATGATAAGCCTGCTCATGAAAGTGAGAAACACTTTTATTCCAGAAACAACGACCAGCACCATAACTTATAAAACTGGTGTTGTAAGGAAATGTTTGACTTCAGTCAAATAATATATAAAACTAGCTAATGAAGCAAAATGGATTATGGATTGCAGTTATAGAGTTAGTGATTTAAAACATTAGTGATGAGTAGATGCTCAAAGGTTTGAAAGTAAGACCTGACTAAAGTAAATCAACTGTTCACATGCCAACCTCCTCTTCACAGACAAAGATGCCTTCTGACTTTCCACCGCAAGACCAAGCTGAATTTCAGTTCCCTAAATTGTCATCAAGATGAGCTATTAAACCCAATCTGGATACTTGTTTTACAAGCTATATTGACAACTGGTCAGTGGAATCAAAGCTGAAGAAAAGGGGCTTTGTGCCATGTTTCTATATGTACTTATGCATTTTAATAGAATAGCAAAGAAATTGAGAATCATGCTCAAATCCAATTAACTGGAACTGCAAAATATGTATGTAATGCTATTTGATATAATAAGGACAACTTATTGCAAAAGGATGATTACATGAATCGAACCGTGACTTTCAAGTCACATGGCGATAAACAAGTTGCCTTCATTGCAATGAAATAGACTAGAAGAATTAAATGCTTGCATGAGTGAATCTAGAGATATTGACCAACTAGTACCTGGCCTAGTGCTTGAATAGCTATAGCCTCCAATACACCCTCTTGCAAGTCATGGGGAAAAACTTTCCTGAATGTTGTTTGAAGTCAATTTCTTAATAGGGTGTTCAATGCTAGTCCAAAACTGGTTCAGTAAAAAAACTATACAGACATACTTGATTTCAGTGGGTAACCGAGTAAGAATATCCCTGACACAGAACTCCAGGTATCCTGATGCCTTGAGTAACAAATCAATTGCTTCCCTCTTGCTATCTGACAGTACAAAAATTCACAATCCCTTATTAGTAATTGTTCAACTTGTTGATAGGATCTGACTTCACGCTTCAGTAGTACAATATCTAAAGGCTAAAGCTTATGTATTGGCACAGAACCTGAAGATACAACCCTGAATCCAGATCCTGAAGGGTCCTTTGGAATCATTAGTGAGTCAGCCTCTGATAGTGTCAGCATAGCCATAAGGTGAACTGCAGATAGCACCTCAAACCAGACATTTGCTATACTGCTATCCTGCCAATTGGATTTTACCATGTTAAAGAAACTAAAAAATCAATGATGAGAAACAAATATTAAGAATGAGTTTGCTGATGATCATACCTGTTGGCCATCTCCAAGAATTTTCCACTTGAATTCTATTAGTCCCTCAAGACCATGTTCTGTGACATAAGAAAATTACAAACCATTTCAGAAAAGGAGAGAAAATAGAGGGGTTGTGGGGTGGGGGTATGTAATGTGTTAATTTGTGAAACCTTTCTTAGTAAGCCCAATCAGAACAGACAAGTATTCATTCAAAGCTCGCAGCAATTCAAGTATAGCTGATCCACCTGTATGAAATATTCAAATTTTAGACCAGAAGAACATTTTTACTTCATTATTCATTCTATAAGAAAATTGGAATTCCTTTTTGAATGTTCATAGTTGAAGAAGTGGACTTATTGGAAGAGATGAATTACAGTTTTGACCAATCATTGTCCTATATATAGTGAAAACATTCAGGCTTATAAACTAATAATTGTTCTTCATTTCTTCTAAAATTTCAGAAAACAGATAAAATAAATTACTGAGAAAAAAAGAAGAAGAGCTAATATAACAATAGAATTCAAGTGATTAAGCAAGGACACACCAGTATCCTCAGCTACCAACACTATCTGATTCCGAAGTGAAGACAATTTATCAGCAAGTTCCCTTGGAATTACTCCTTTAAGTTCCCTTTGAAGATCACATTGCACTGGAATTCTGGTTGATGGAACAAAGACCACCACTTCAGGAATGCTTGACTTCTTCTTCCTATACACAGAATAAGTGCACCCCATTCTTTTGGCTGATGAGGATTCCTTTCAAGCATAATATCCTACACAAATCAACTACTCATTTTCACAACTTAAGTCAATGAAATTGGCAGTGTTCTATAAAGCTAAGCATTAATGACTATGATATGGGCATGATGAGGTAATGAATGGGGAAAAAGGATGGGACTTAAAATAAGCATAGCTGGCGGGAATGGATCCTCTCACGTGTAAAAGTGGTCATGTGGTCATGTTATTTGATCACAACCACTCATTTAAAAATTATACAATTTTCTCTCTCTTATCTCATCATCAATGAGTGGTTGTGATCAATTAACATGACCACATGACCACTTTTTCACACGAGAGGGTCCACTTCCATAGCTGGCATATTTGACAGCATAAAAGTGCTGCAATTCAGCTCTGCTGAAATGGGTGAGTATTGAAAAACTGCATCTAACCAGAGTTTTCATTATGAGCATTAATTGGGGTGGTGAAATTGCAGTTCAATTTAAAAAAAAAAAAAGTTGCACCATCTACATGTGTGGGACAGAAATGACAGTTAATATTAATAGATTCTAATGTGGTTGATTCATGAATATTAAAATTAACAAATCCAAATCATGGTGGGGAAAGAAAAAAACAAAAAATAAAATAAACATAAACACAAGTTGAGAAGTGAGGGAAGAAGAGAATAAATGAAATATTAGAAGAGGAAGTAGTTACTGAATACAGAGAAGAGAGAAGCAGGGAAGGTTCAAGAAGAGGCAGAACATGTTAATATGGTATCTGAGTGAATAAGGAAGCTCACAAACCGAGACATATCTCACATGGCAATGGCGTACAAGCCTCTGCTTCGTTTAAAGGAGCACGTTCAGTTGTTGTATTTTTCATTTTTTGTTCTAGTAAACGCTTGACTTAACTAGTCTTAGAACTCTTGAGTACTTTTACGATATACTATTATTATTTGCATGTGTTGATATATTCATCTTATGAATATGATTGGTTTGGATGGATCAGATCATATGAGAAACTATGTCGTAAGGTCAGTCCTAGGTTAGATATGGAGTTGGCACGTGGATTCAGCATCAAGGTAGTAGTGGGCCCGGCCATGGACAATTTTCTTGGAATGCACACCCCAAATATATATCCTCTTGTGTTAAAAAAAATTTGTTAATAAAATTCATTATATTTTTTCTTTTTTTGAATTCGCATTTTTTATTATTGTGTTTGATTATATATATATATATATATAATTATAATATACGTACAATATTAATATGTGTAATAAAATTATAAATTTTATTCCAATTTTGTTCTGTGTTTAGTAATTTGATTAATAATCTATTTTTTTTAATAATCTTCTATTTGAAATTGTATATTCAAAAAAGAAAAGTTGTATATATATATTGAGATGTACAGTATATAAAGATGTAAAGTTCTATTTTTAAATTTTTGTTGTTTTATTTTTTTAAATCAGGCTTTTATTTTTTATAAATAAGTCAGGTCACATGCCCATAATTATATTTATAACAGGTAACAGGCTTGGTCAGACTAACATATTTAAATACAGGCTTAGCCTTTTAAGATCAAAGCTCGACTCGACTTGACCCGTTAACACCCATAATTATAATAATCTTTATTGTTCTAATTTTTTAATTCCAAAATAATGTCGTTTCGATAAATATTAAATAAAGTTGTTTAAAATAACATTAAATATTTTTTTTCCTAAGTATTTATACCACCTTTTCTTTTTGCTAATATAATACCACTTATTATACTTATTATTATTTATTTATTTTTGATAACAACTTATTATACTTATTTAGTTGCTGTTTGAATGAGCTGTTACATTTATATATAAAAAAAGTTATGAATAATATAAGAAAAAGAATGCCCTTATGTGATGTTTCTGTTAAAAAACTTAAAATGGCTTGGCTACAACATCGGAGTCTTCAAATTGATTATTCATGGAAAGGTTATTTTGATAATCGGAACTAAGATATTGTTTTCAGATAAGATTTTAGGATTACCATAGATTCAAACATCTTCTTTTGATGGGGTGAAAAGGTATTTTATATTTGTAGTTTTGTAATATATGGTGACATCTATTTCCATTACGAGGCTGTAATGAAAATTTATCCAATTTTTTTTTAAAATTTAAAACTTATACCACTAAGCATGTGGATGAATTGGTAAGAGATTATTTCAATTTAATCAGTATTTTTAAGTTTGAGTATCTAAACTCAATTAATCAAGTAATCGATGAACCGATTAATAATATGTAAAAAATTTAAAACTTATTACAATTAAGGAAATCCATAAAAAATGAAGAATTTGAAACAAAATAATAATTAGTATTATTATCGTTATCATAAAGTGTGGTATAATGTTTCCAAAAAAAAAAAAAAAATGCCGTATAACAAGAGCATGTTAATTATGTAGCAAGTTAACTAGTTTCTTTTGATGAGGTAACTATAGTGGTAGAAAAGTGGTATTGTTAATCTTCTACTTTATAATAAGACCATGTAGGCTTGTAATTAAAAGTTGGAACATTTTATGGGCTTCAATTGTTAGAGCAAAGTTTCTGCGCTTCAGGAACAGAAATAATTAGGTGGGACTATGGTGAGAGAAAGAGAGAAAAAATTGAGGAGAGAAGAAAGAAATTAGAAAGAAAAAAATTAATTCAGATATCAATTTTTTAGTGGAAGGATCATAAATTTTTTTTCCAATTTTATAGGTGGAAAATATTAAAGGATTTATCATATATCATTTAACATTTAACATGACCACAAAAAATTTCCTACACACAAAACATTTTCTGGGGCCCGCAACAAAAAAAAAAAACTCCGGCATGTAAAACGAATCTCTATAACATAACACAATTATTTTTCCTACAACATACCTCTTATAAAACCCAATATTAAAATGCTCTTTTAACCCTAGTCCTAACACCCTTGACTATTGTTGCCTCCTGTGATGGGGTGGGTGAGATTCAGTCATAACTCATAATGCTTTGAAATGTAGCCCAGCGATGTTTCATTTTATTAGGAGGACTTTGAAGTCCAGTTAGGTGGGTAGTACAGATACAGATGAGTCAGGTGGCTTAGGTCCAGTATTCATCTATTAGTTAGGTTAGTTGGGACTAAATCTATTAAAATAATATAATAAAAAAGATTAATATTCTTATAAAGAAAAAATTATTTTTTATACATATAAAAAAGTGGGAGGTTTATTTTTTTCTCTTATTTTTATATGGTCCCACATGAATTTCACACTTTTATGTATGTATAGAAAATAAAATTATCTCCTACAATATAAGAAATATTAATCTCGTAATAGAATATGTAAACTAGAATAACAAAATTTAAGTTTTAATTTTTTTTTAAGTTGATATTGCGTGGTTCAAAATTAGATTGGTTTAAGTCATTTGGAATACGCTAGTGGTAAGAATTTTAAATAATTTATATACAATTAAGATTATATATATATATATATATTGGTTTATTATTATTATTATTATATTATTATTATTATAACCTAAGACTTTATTATCTCCTTTTTATTTGAAGTATTGAATAGCAATAAACAAATAGGCAGACTCTTATTTTTTTTGGTAAAAGAATAGGCAGACTCTTTAATGTGTTTATCATTGACCAAAAATCAAATTATGAAAACTTCTTAGTTTTTATTAATTTAAATTTTTTGCACATTTTAAAAAAAATGATGGACTATTAAGCCAAACACGTGAATCTTGCATTGAGCTAAACTAGACTCCCAAGATGTTGGTTATTTTACCTATATAGTGTGTTTCCCAAGATGTTTGACCGACATAAGCTTTTGGTCAACAGAAAAGCTAAACACGATTGTCTGGGTGACGTGTCACACGGTTGTCTGGGTGACGTGTCAAGACGCGCACCTTATGTATACGCGTCTCATAATCGCATGATATGTATGGTTTTTGCCGCGTCTGTAAACGGAAAAAAAAAGGAAAAAATCTAAAAATGTTAAGATTGTGGAAGAAACTTTTCTAACTTCTTACCTCATTGGCTCCCTCGCTGACAATGTTGACCAAACGGCGACAACAACACACGAGGCGTACAATGATATTCAATTACGCATTTGTAATTTCCTTTGTTTGCCATATGTATTTGTAATTTAATTAGAGACACTGAAGGTTGAAACTAATTTTAAGAAATATAAAAAGGACGTCATGAAACCTCTATCTATAAAAAAAAATAAAGGGAAAAATATTTCTACAATAATCGGAGATAAAGTTATCTCCAATGAGATCAAAACGACGTCGTTTTGAGTTATAAGATTTAAAAATTATAATGATAAAGACTAATATAACCCTACAATATATTACAATTACCAAAATACCTTGATTTATGTCCCAAAATGACATCGTTTTGGATTCACCGGAGATAAATTATCTCCATTTATCGGAGACCTCCTTCACCCAAAAATAAAATAATATAAAGTAAATAGTAAAGACATGTCTGGAGAAGGGAATAGGATGGGGATAGAGGAAGAGATGGATATGGCGGAGAAGAACCTGAAGCTGAAAGAGCGAAAGGTGTCATGGGCTAAGCTACGCCGCGTGACTCTCTCTCAATTTGGAAGAATTTCTATGATTGCAAACCACCAAGGACGACACTGTTCCTAGCATTTCAAAACAATGTGGCAAGCTTATGTCACGTGCATACATAAGGTGCGCGTATAGACACATCACCAGGACGAGAGACTTTATTATGGGGCAAGACCATCATTTTTAGGTGGTCCCTTAGTGTAAATGTGAGGGTAAAATTGGAAAAGAAAAGAAAAATAGCAAAGATAAAAATGGAAAGAAAATAAGTGTTATGAGAGGGAACACCAAATCATTGTGTGGTCCTGGAGCATAGAAAATATTTCCCTAAATTCCAGTTTGCTTGATTACTGGAACCAACTGATTTTGCTATTGTTTTTTGTAACCAATTAATTGGTTCTTAGGAGACTTAAATAGTCTTACTGCTTTCCACTTTGTCACTTTTTTATCAGCAGTTCCTATGGTGAGCTTCACTTTCCTTTAGCTTGTAACTCTCTAAACCCGGATGGCAATTTTTGTGTGTGACTATTATATGCAACATTATATAGACACCTCAACCTTGATGTTCTATTTGTTTCAGGCTAAGAATCACCAAGCTGAAGTTGAAGTTGTTATTCCATCACTTAGGCGATATGCATTGGTCAACAAATTTGGAAACAGGCTGGATTTCCACCTTCTTTATATAAGAAATTGAGAATGTATTTGTATTTGTTTTGAGAGGCAGGGAGGTTGAGGGTGAGAGGAGATTTGTTTTGACTTTCAACTAGTGAATCAGTGTCCTTTTATTCAATGTTGGATCTTAAAATGTTTGTACTTGCTTGCATTTGCCTAGAGTTTAAGTTTGTATTTTTTGACAAATAATTTGTGTATTTTCTCAAAGTTCGGCTTCAACCCATTTATGGATATTCAATTCTGTAGATGCTAGTGGTTTTGGAATATGTAGTCTGATTTATGTATGTTATTGTTATTGTTCTTATGAAATTAATTGTGCCTTTTCCTTCGTATTTTTTCTAGTCATATGATAGAATCAGAGGACTAAAATGATCCTAAATGTTTGCCTGGTGACCCTGAAGGGACCATATTCAGCCACTCTACTAAGCTTCGATGGACCCGCTAATTCGAATGACTGGAGTCAAGAGACCACTAGATTGTTGGAGGCCCAATTTTCTTCAGTGTTCGGCTTTGTTGGATGGAGTTAACTACTATATATAGGAAAGAGCATAAAGGGGTATCTGTGTAATATAAAACTACTATATTGGAAAAGGAGGTAGCAATTCATTTGGATCTTGCAAGTGGTTTGAATCATTGGATGAAACAGCCACTAATGTTGTGCACAGCCAACAGGAAGGAGAGTCATGGACACATTTGGGCTCTAGGTTTTCAGGAACTTGATAGCAGACTAGTAACATGATTAGCTCATGAAGGGTGTTGTTGCATTGACGCCATGTTGAAACTTGAAACAAAGTATATATGTTTAAGAGAAATTGTGTCTATAATGTATCAGATACAAACCACTAACACCTATTTATTATGCTTCTATTCCAAGTCAAGTGTGAGTGTAGTACAACTAAACCAAACCTAGAAGATAGAACAAATAACATCATAAGACCCCTAAAACCACTAATGGTATGTTCGGATAGAGGAGTTAGGAGGGCAAGGGTGGGGACTGTGGAGGGATAATTTTCATTCCTAAATCAGAGAATTATAAAATGCTCATAAAAATGAATAAGGAATGATGCTTGGTTACATAATAATCTCTCATTTCATTACTCTCATTTTAAAAAAATCCAGAAATAAGAAAAATGTCTTCTCTCCCTTCCCCTCCAACTCTTTCATCCAAGCATACCATAAGAGTACCTAATATTCTAACAGAAAGCAAACTGAGGAGCAAGACATGAATTTTGTTATCTAATTTTCGAATAAACAACTAGACCCGAATGAAGAATATACCACAGTTGGCTAGTTGCAGACACATATGTGAACATGAAAACTCATTTGAAAAATGCACCTTAATCTAGATTGTCAAAAACACTAAAAACAGTGAAAGAAAGATAAAAAATCAAAGTAAAAAAAAAATCCAATCATATACGGCATTCATTCAAAGTTATTAGTTCTTTCAGTAGTCCACTATATACATGTCTATATATTTGTCTGAATATACTACTTATAAAAAGGGCTCAAGAAACAAACAAACAAAAAATGAAATATTTTGTAATACAAAATCACTCGGGGCAGGAGAACTACCCCATACGTATAACACAGAATCTCCTATACTTTCAACGGATACGGTTGAAATGAGCAAAAGGCTCGGTGTTTGCCTTCGATGCATGTCGTTTTGGGGTTCCAAAAACCTTCCACAATTGCATTGTCTGGTCCCCTGCTGCAGTTGCCACAGTATAGCCATCTGGACTTTGCGTCATAAACAGCACCCTCTCGGCATGACCATCGAGATCTGCCATCTTCACCATAGAAGGATATCTCCAAAGAGTGAGCTCGTTATGGATGAAACCATGCGAGCTAAGCAACTCACGCTCATGCTTGCTCCACAGCAGAGCGCATACCTGAGAGCCCGTGTTAACAGAGTTCAAGCATGCACCAGTTTGTGTGTTCCAAATCTTAATGCACTCATCACCGGTGTCTCCACCAGAAGCTAGTATATTTCCCCGAAATGGACACCAAGCCAATGCCTTTACAGCAGCTCTGTGCTCCTCAAGCTTGTGAAGCCAACGGGTTCTTGAATTGGAAGAGGCCATGGATCTATCCCACATGTGAATCAGATTATCATTGCCACCACTAGCCAATTGTTTTCCCGAAGAAGACCACTTGAGTCCACACACACCCTGTTCATGTCCCATGTAGGTTGCAACAATGTGAGATTTTGCTCTAAAATCATTGTTAATAATCCTACCATCCATTCCTCCTGTTGTGAGGATATGATTGTTCCAAGCTAGTGAACCCACTCGCGCTCGGTGTCCACCCTTCAGTGTTCTTAGCTGCATTCACCAAATTCACACCATATGACCATCAGAATGCATAAGTCTCAATTGAATAAATAAATAAATAAAAGTAAGTATAATATGTTAGAAATTTTATTTATATGTGCACAATATTAATTAATTAGTTTTATATTTTAAAATTAATCGGGTTAATTGATATTTCAATATTATTATTGTAAGTAGCACATTGTGATCACATTGAATTGGACTTCAGGCATCGGTTATTATTGGGCCTCGTTGGGAAGCAATGTAGACTTCAGTATGACCCTGGATTTCCATGATGGGTGTACACAGAATTTTTTTCCTGTTATTATCTAGTTCCCCTCTTATTACCATATATTTTCATTCTAGAATTCTATATAGGTGCCACGTTGGATTCAGTTGTAACAAATTTTCCCTTCTTCTCCTTCTTTCTGTATTCAGTAGATGTACATATATAAGATGATATACATGTAATGTTTCAGTTTAGTTTTTAATAATACAAGATTAATCTTCTTTTCTCTGTTTTCTGTTCTTCTGTTTCTCAAGTAATACCTCTCTAGCCTATTTATATTGGAGTTAAACTCCTTAATCCATCATGCTTCCATCGCTGAGGTTGCCTTTACTACAGGAATAGGTGATAGAAAGAAAGATCTGACATATAGTCCCTTCTTTATTTCAGTTTTGTGATGATCCAACAAGGTACGCACAATCCCAATTTTGATTTCATATTGTTTGGTATTTTATAATTATATACATGATTCAGGTTAAAATATTTTTTTCATAATATTTATCTACCAGCTTAGCATCGACAGAATCCCAGAGCTGGACATGGGAGTTATTCAAACCAATGGCTAAACGGCGTCCATCAGGAGCCCAGCAAACACTTGTAATGGGACCATCTTCATCATCCACAGTGACAAGTTCTGAAGTGGAACCATCATCCGCATTCCAAAGATGTACAGTATTTCCAAGTGCCATACTAAGGACGTTGCTGCTACCCCAGTCTAGTATGTTCAAGTCGAATTCGTCTATGATGCCAGGTGCATGCAAGGTCTTCTCAGAACTCTGACAAACATGGATTTATCAAAACACTTATTAGAATACAATCGACAAAAATAAATAATAAAACATGTTTAGCCTTGGCACAATTAGGACGATTTGATAACGTACCTGAGGAATGTATCGCATGGGCTTGGAGGATTTGGATTGAGGAGGAGGGGAAAGGATACATTTTGGGATGAGTTCAACCGGCTTTGTTGGCTTATTCTTGAATTCCAAGATTCGAGTCTTGTTCATGTCCAAGGCCTCCGCCAGTCTCTTCCGATAGTCTTCTAGCCACGGTGATATCGCCTCCTCCGTTGGCTTCTCTTTAATTTTCCTTCCCTCCGTAAGCATGTAGCGAGCGTAACCGAAGTCCATGGCTGACCTATTGGGAATGAACCTGTCCGCCTGTTCCGAAAAAGAGAGAAAAAAAAGTGAGAAATTCTGGATCTGTGAAATCGAGTTTTTATTTTTTTTATTGGTGAAAGAGTTTCAGATGTTACTTTAGATAATTCTATCTAATGTTCATTGAAAGATGTCATTTTGGGTTAAAAAATTAAAAAATTAGAGTGATAAAAGATTATTATAACCTTGAAATAAATTAGAATTACAAAAATACTATGATTTCCGTCCCAAAACGAAAGTAACATCGGAAAAGACAAACCTTTTTTATTTTCTGTTTGGCTAGCAAGAAAATCAAGAAATACGCATAAAGGGGCTTACGTTTTCCCGATTATTATTTATGTGGAGGGAATTCTCTAGGAGAGGTAATCGGGTAGAAGAACGCCATGAGTCAGCATCCATGGTTGGAGAGGGAAGAAGAAGAATTATTCAAGAAACACGATCAAACAGAAGAACAGAGAGAGCGGCGTGGTGATGAACTGATGATGGTTGATTTCGAGCCTCAGCTTCACAATTTGAAAAACCAGAACAAGAGAGAGAGGGGGAGACAAGAACCACATCAACAATATAATGTAGCCGTTTGACATTATATAAACTTAATGAGGACTCGTTTGACCTTTAAGGTAGCCGTTTCCACACGTGTAGCTAATGGGTATATGTGGGAGTTACTTAATGAAGGTCCGCATATAATGTACATTGTCTCATGTCTTATTTTAACATAATATTACTACATGAAATATTTCAACTATTCATTCATAAATCAACTATCAATAATTAAAGTGACAATTTGTACTTTCTTGTTTTATAACCTTCATCATTAAAATTGTAACTGATAATTTATGAATGGATGACCTAAACATTTACATTGCTATGTTAAAATAAGACATGAAATAATCAATTCTCATCACATATAGACATCAAGGGTGCTAAATAATTTGCGTCTAATTTAGATAGTTGGTTGTTTTTAATTATTAAAAATATGTAATTAGTTATTTTTTAGTAAATATATATTTTATTTAGATAAGATTAATCTCCTATGTGACTTGGAGGGCGAAGGTTTTTGCCATTAAGCCAAACTATTTCACCTAAAATTCAAATAAAAAATGTCTCAACCCCAATAGTTTATTTTTTTTGGGCACAACGGGCCACCCCTTGAAATTTTTTTATAAAGCATTTCAGAAAAAAACTAAAAATAAATAGAGGTTGATTGCCCACGTTGTAATAAAATAAATAATGATTTTAAAATAAATCTCAGAATATTGAGTGGAGAGATAATCTTATATCCACATACCACATACAAATTATGTATTAACTGATTAATATTATTAGAAATATGTACACATAAAATTAATATGGGAGAAAATAACCATTGAATGTGAGGGGGGAAAAGTAAAGAGAGAAATAATTACCAAATAAATAAAGTAAAGAGAGAAATAAAATAAAAACTGATAGCTGGCATAGAATTTGTGTGTGATTTATAAGGTACTTTTGCTTTGGTGGATTATAAGATACTTCATAGTTTATATACATAATGTAAACTTCATATAAATCTTTACAAATATAGATATTGGAAAGAAGGTACATCATTTTAAATGATATAATTTTGTATCATTTTAGATGAAATAATATTATTTTAATGTATAATTAGTGATTTTTTACCTTATCTTTTCTCCACTTTTTCTCTCTTCCTAATTTTGCGGAAGAGATAGAATTAAAAAATTATCAATTATATATAAAATGATATTATTTCATTTAAAATAACAGAAAATTATGTTTCTTAAAATAATAAATATTTTTCTCAAACATTTGATTAAAAAGTATTAATATAGTAATATTAATTAATTAGCTTAAAATACTTAATTATGTAAACTGAGTGCACCCAAATTATATTTAGAAAGTAAATGGGTTAGGCAAAGTGGGAGGAATAAATTTTTAGTACTACTATTATATATAGATTCAGTGTATCTCATTAATCAGAGCAGTACACATAAAATTTGGCAGAAAAAAAATTCTAACTAACATGTAATATTTTCATTGGTAGAATGCACTGAATCTATGATATAATAATAGCATCAAATATTTATTCAAGTGGGAGACAAAGAGCAACAGACAGAGTGAATGATTAATGAGGTAGAGTGTCTGAAAATGGTTCCTTTCGTCGACTTCACGCCTCCTCTAACCCTTTGGATTTGCACGAACACCGCAAATTTTGAAAGCCCTTCACAATTATACTTTTGCTGTGTCTGTATAATTGTGAAGGGCTTTCAAAAGTGAGAAATTCTAGATCTGTAAAATCGAGTTTTTATTTTTTTTATTTTTTATTGGTGAAAGAGTTTCAGATGTTACATCTAATGTTCATTGAAAGATGTCATTTTGTGTTAAAAAATTAAAAAAAAATTAGAGTGATAAAAGATTATGATAACCTTAAAATAAATTAGAATTACAAAAATACCAGATTTCCATCCCAAAACGAAAGTAACATCGAAAAAGACAAACCCTTTTTTATTTTCTGTTTGGCTAACAAGAAAATCAAGAAATACGCATAAAGGGGCTTACGTTTTCCCGATTATTATTTATGTGGAGGGAATTCTCTAGGAGAGGTAATCGGGTAGAAGAACGCCATGAGTCAGGATCCATGGTTGGAGAGGGAAGAAGAAGAATTATTCAAGAAACACGATCAAACAGAAGAACAGAGAGAGTGGCGTGGTGATGAACTGATGATGGTTGATTTCGAGCCTCAGCTTCACAGTTTAAAAAACTAGAACAAGAGAGTGAGAGAGGGAGATAAGAACCACATCAACAATATAATGTAGCCGTTTGACATTATATAAAGTTAATGAGGACTCGTTTGACATTATATAAAGTTAAAGAGGACTCGTTTGACATTTAAGGGAGCCGTTTCATGCTTTTCCTTTAGTTTTAAATAGTTGTTAGCTAATTAATACACACCTGTACCTAATGGGTATATGTGGGAGTTACTTAATGAGGTGAGTCAGAATAGCACGTGTGAAGGTCTGCATCACATGAAATATTTCAACTATTCATTCATAAATCAACTATCAATAATTAAAGTGACAATTTATACTTTCTTGTTTTATAAACTTCATCATTTAAATTTTAACTGATAATTTATGAATGGATGACCTAAACATTTACATTGCTAAGTTAAAATAAGACATGAAATAATCAATTCTCATCACATATAGACATCAAGGGTGCTAAATAATTTGCATCTAATTTAGATAGTTGGTTGTTTTTAATTATTAAAAATATTTAATTAGTTATTTTTTAGTAAATATATATTTTATTTAGATAAGATTAATCTCCTTTGTGACTTGGAGGGCGAAGGTTTTTGCTATTAAGCCGAACTATTTCACCTAAAATTCAAATAAAAAATGTCTCAACCCCAATAGTTTATATTTTTGGGCACAACGGGCCAACCTTTGAAATTTTTTTATAAAGCATTTCAGAAAAATACTAAAAATAAATAGAGGTTGATTGCCCACGTTGTAATAAAATAAATAATGATTTTAAAATAAATCTCAGAATATTGAGTGGAGAGATAATCTTATATCCACATACCACATACAAATTATGTATTAACTGATTAATATTATTAGAAATATGTACACATAAAATTAATATGGGAGAAAATAACCATTGAATGTGAGGGGGAAAAAAGTAAAGAGAGAAATAATTACCAAATAAATAAAGTAAAGAGAGAAATAAAATAAAAACTGATAGCTGGCATAGAATTTGTGTGTGATTTATAAGGTACTTTTGCTTTGGTGGATTATAAGATACTTCATAGTTTATATACATAATGTAAACTTCATATAAATCTTTACAAATATAGATATTGGAAAGAAGGTACATCATTTTAAATGATATAATTTTGTATTATTTTAGATGAAATGATATTATTTTAATGTATAATTAGTGATTTTTTACCTTATCTTTTCTCCACTTTTTCTCTCTTCCTAATTTTGCGGAAGAGAGAGAATTAAAAAATTATCAATTATATATAAAATGATATTATTTCATTTAAAATAACAGAAAGTTATGTTTCTTAAAATAATAAATATTTTTCTCAAACATTTGATTAAAAAGTATTAATATAGTAATATTAATTAATTAGCTTAAAATACTTAATTATGTAAACTGAGTGCACCCAAATTATATTTAGAAAGTAAATGGGTTAGGCAAAGCGGGAGGAATAAATTTTTAGTACTACTGTTATATCTAGATTCAGTGTATCTCATTAATCAGAGCAGTACACATAAAATTTGGCAGAAAAAAAAAAGAATTCTAACTAACATGTAATATTTTCATTGGTAGAATGCACTGAATCTATGATATAATAATAGCATCAAATATTTATTCAAGCGGGAGACAAAGAGCAACAGACAGAGTGAATGATTAATGAGGTAGAGTGTCTGAAAATGGTTCCTTTCGACGACTTCACGCCTCCTCTAACCCTTTGGATTTGCACGAACACCGCAAATTTTGAAAGCCCTTCACAATTATACTTTTGCTGTGTCAGTGCACCATTTCAAACTATTTTGTAAATTTTTGTTTACTAATATGATTAGAGGCTTATTGTATTTATTATCAGCTTATAATTATCATCCCATATTGTCATCTTTATTATTGTCATATTAATAAAAAAGATTTAAAGTTTATATAAAAATAATTATAAGAGATTATATGTATAATGGATTTTCAACATTTTGCATGATTTGAGCATGTAAAATTTGTGTCATTTTTCTTTTTGTTGATGTTGATATTTTTTTTTTGGGTATAATCTCGAGGGTATTCTTATACAATATCATCTGGTCACTTTATTTTCGGAGTAAGCCCGAAGGCTACTCTCATTAGAACAGCTAATACTTTAAGCTTTACTACTGGATGAAGAATGAGACTAATCCCCCTTTCGAGGAGAGAGACAAGTCCTCTAGCTCCCAAATATTTTTCAAGAATTTGCTTGAGACATGGTTTGAACCCCTGATTCTAGCAAACCCTTGGAAGCTCAGTTGTCAATCCTCGGGGGTTAATGTTGATAAATTATAGGGTTTAATATATTGTATATTATACAAAAAAAATTTATCTATTATACATATATAAAAAGTGTGTGTTGTTTATATTTTTTTTCCTCATCTCCTCACATGATCCCACATGCTTTTATATATGTGTAGGAGAGAATTTTATCTTCTATACCATAATAAAAATTAGGGTTTTATAAGAGTTATGTTGTAGGAAAAGTGATTGTGTAATGTTATAGAGATTCGTTTTGCGTGCCTTAATTTTTTTTTTTTGATTTTTGTTTCAAAAAGTGTGGGCCCACAAAATATTATGTGTATAAGAAACTTTGTTGTGTCATGTTAAAGGATAAAATGAAAACCCTAAAAATCAAACCCTATATTTTAATTGTATTCATCTATTTAATACATGGGAGAGGTTATACTTACTATCTAATTTTGTTATTACTTGTTACTACCAAATATTAACCGTTGATTTTCATCAATCTAACAGTTGTAATTTATGGGATCATGTTTATTAATTAATTATTAACTTGCAATAAATTATAACCGTTAGATTGACGGAAATCAACGGTTAAGATTTGGTAGTAACAAGTAGTAAGAAAATTAGGTACTAAGTATAACATTTCCCTTAATACATCTGAGAAAAAAAAATATAAAAACTTTAACATTAGAGAATCCAACTCCACAATAAATATAACCATTCGACTATACGTGTTGGAGCTTTGAGTCCAATTGGTGTAAGGAAATGGGTATGATAATAATATGGGGAATATTAGTCTCATATTACATGAGTGTAGTTTTTTCATGCTACAGAAAAAAATTCAAGTGGGATTCACCATTAAAAAAAATAGGGATGCGATTTTAAAGTGAGATAAAATGAGATAATTATCTCATTTAAAATGAGAGACTAGTACTTCCGTAATATAATATTGAAGCGTGCGTTTGTTATGATGATGTCTGCTCTAACAACCGTTTATAGTTTTGTGCCAATTACACTCACATAAAGCGCCACATTATTTTATTTTTTTAATATATATATATATATATATATATATATATATATATATATATATACAATTGAAAGCAAAAACAAGTTTTTTTAGTGATCGAACTATATATATATATATATATATATATATATATATATATATATATATATATATATATATATATATATGAAAAATATTTTCGCAGTTAATGCATATTTATAATTATAATTTTTTAAGATTTCAATACCAAAACGACGATTTCGAGAATCCATACAGATAAAACGACGTCGTTTTGGTATTGAAATCTTAAAAAATTATAATTATAAATATAAAGACAATTATAACTCTGAAATAAATTAAAATTACAAAAACATTATGATTTTCGCCCCAAAACGATGTCGTATTGGACTTACTGCAGAACAAGTGAACCCAATATATATATATATATATATATATATATATATATATATATATATATATATATTACAATTGAAAGAAAAAATGAGTTTTTTTAGAGATCAAACTATATATTTGGGAGTGCATTCTCTTATGTGAAAAAATGGTCATGTGATTATATTATTTAATCACAATCACTCATTGATGATGAAATAAGAGAAAAAAAAAATATGATTTTTAAATGAGTGGTTGTGATCAAATAACATGACCACATGATCATTTTTTTACATGAGAGGATCCATTCCCTATATATTTAGTCATATTTTACTTGGTTCAGAACGTCGTGAGAGAGTTAGGTCCATATCCGGTGTGGGCGTTAGAGCACTGAGAGGACCTTTCCCTACTACGAGAGGATCGGGGAGGACACACATCTGGTGTGCCAGTTATCGTGTCCACAGTAAATGTTGGGTAGCCAAGTGCGGATAACTGCTGAAAGCATCTAAGTAATAAGCCCACCCCAAGAACATCGAACACTTTTTATCCGATTCTACTAAAATAGGATAAAATTCATAAACATAATCAAAATATTTGGAGACATCCGAGCCGAGATCAGTAACTAATATTAATAGAACTGTTATCGTGAAATTTATGGACATTATCTAATGATAAGAAATATGAAAAAACAAGTTCTTTGTATATACATTCAACCAGTGTCGATCGTAATGACAATTATTTGTTTCTCGCAAATCAGCTCAGAAATCTTTCACGTTTCTTCTCCCAAATCAGCTCCTCCAGCTTCATCTCTGTCTGCATCTTCGTCTAACTGTTGTGCTTGCTCCGGCGACAATACCTCTGGCATTGTCTCCATCGACGACAACTCTTGTGAACTCGCCACCAGCACAAGTTCTGGTCAGCTCTCCACTTGCTACTGTTCCAGTGAGCTCACCCCAGCGAAATCTTCCTCCTGCACTTTGATAGAACTTTTCTACAACAAAAATAATTTATATAGTTAAGCTTATTTATTATCAGTCATTTTATTTGTGAATAACCTAAAGATTGACTAGTAACTTTGTTTCAAATTAAATAGATGAATTCAGTCTTATCCATGTACCACAAAAATAACGTAAAATAAAGAAGATGAGCACTTGATTATAATTTTAGACTATTGTAATTTATTATTTCATTTATAGGAATATAATCTCTCACACATATAATTAAATAGTAATTATAAAATAATTTTGAACCTTCTAAACAGTATAATATTCAAAGAGAATAGGAAATGGATCCTCTCATGTGTAATTTAATAACTAAATCGACGGTGATAATTGTGTAATTTCTTATTCTTATATTTTTCCTCTCTCATCCCTTATCACCATTAATCCACCCATGTATGATTATAATTGTCCCACATGACATGATCATATTAATTAGCATATGAGAGGATCACTCCCCAAAGAGAATACTATACAAATAGTAACTACTAAAAGAAAAATAAAGATAGTATGTCCTAACAACTTTATGATTGTTATTACGTATTTATATCCTAAAAAATATATATATTAGTTTTTTAATCAACAGGTGTCAATTGAATAGGATAGAAGATGGCCTTTTGAATAAAGCACATGTAATGCAAGTTCATCGCCCATCAAAATAAATAGGGATTTAATGTTTCTCAGGAATATATATATATATATATATTACCTACATAAATGAAACTTATTTGTCTTTATTTTTCCTCTTTTCACATGATTCATATAAATCCTACAAATTTTTATATGTGTAGAAATAACAAATATTAAACTCAATAAACATTAGAATTAATATTTCTCTTATAGGAAATAATTTTATTTCCTGCACACATATAAAAAAGTACAGAGCCCATATGAGCTTATGTGAAGAGAAGAGAGAAGAAAAGAATATATAGGTCTCGTACATTTTTATATGTGTGTAGAGATAAAATTATCTCATACCCAACATGGAAAATATTAATCCATATGATATGGACATTTCAAAAGCCCACAACAAAATGATACTCAAATAAAAAAGAGAAATAGACTCTGATGTTATATGCACTAAAAATTCTATCATTCTTTGATACATAGAGCAACAGAGAAGAGAAAAAAACATAAAGATTGACCCACTCTTTGATTTGTATGTGTAGAAGAATTTATTCAAAAAAACACAACATATTCATCAACACAACCCAACCCTTAACTAGGAGGAGGAGAAAAGAAAGCCATTGCACAGCCACAGAACTACACACCAACAACACACAATGTTCCCTTTTTTCAAAAACCCTTCCAAATTATTATAATCCATTACAAACATGATAGGAGAAAGAAGACGACAACAACAACAAGGTGGGGGTGCAACAGCAGCACCTCATGCCATCCTTCTAGCAATAGTATTGGTCATTGTGATTGTAGGACCCTTTCTTATTAGGGACTATGGAGAAGTCATAATTGAAGCTACTGTTGGGAAAACTCGGTTTGCTCAGATCGGCTCATGGGCCTTTGTGCGGAAGTCAATCAACAAGATCTTGGGTCTCAGATCTCGGCAATACCTCGGCTTGAACTTTCACCAGGTCGGGCAGCGCAACGAAAAATCAAAAAACACAAATAGGAGAGAGAAGGAGAAACACAACCAGATTTTAACATGTGAAAACCTTCTCCAATGAAGAAGTAAAAACCCACGGGACCTAGTTCAGATCAAAAATTCACTATGAAAATAATGGTTACAAAGAATAAAGATTCACCAATGTGGTGGTTAATCAGGCAACTTTAACGTTATAACTGTGTTCTCCAGGGATAACATAGTTAAAAATGGCAGCTGTAGATAAGCTTATCTAAGGTTGTTGTAGAAATATTTACCATATATATATATATATATATGTATATATATATGGAATGATCCGTTTATAAATTTTTTTTATAAATTTTTATAAATTACACTATTTTTTCTAGGAGAACATAGTGTAACTAGTGTTCTTCCTAGAGAACATAGTGTAATTTATTAGAGTTTGCAACAAAAAAAAATATAAATATAACCAACCCCTATATATATATATATATATATATATATATATATATATATATGCCTTGGAGGACGAGATTGTTGGCATTTTCACCCTTTTACCCCTCATTAATTATTTAATAACCATTTTGCCCGTCATTCAGAACTATCTACCAATCTGCCTCTCTTTAGTCGATTAAACCAAAAATTTAATCGATTAAATGGTCAAAATAGGCAAAAATCGTTGACTTGACTTGAAGATTTAGTCTATTAAATCTCCTTATTTAATCGATTAAATCTCTCATACATAATGTTGTTCTTCTAATAAAGAGGAAGATTTAATCGATTAAATCTTCATTTGACCATTTAATCGATTAAATATTCAATTTAATCGATTAAAGAGGGGCAGATTGGTAGATAATTTGCAATTAGGGGAAAAATGATTATTAAATAATTAATGAGGGACAAAAAGGTGAAAAAGCCCGAGACTGTTCCTAGCATTTCAAAACATTTTTAAATTTTTGCAGATGCGGCTTGAGACGCGCATAGATAAGGTGCGCGTATAGACACAAACAAGACGACCGCGATTACCCTTTCTGCATAACTAACTTAAATAGTTTGACCAAAAGCTTATATGGGTCAAACATTTTGAGAAACGGATTACATAGTTCAAAAAGCCCAAGATGTTAGCCCGAAACATCAAGTGGTATGTTGGATTGATATTTTAAAGGATTTTAATGAATTATTTTTAGATAAATTTTTTTATTAATATTCAATTAAAATTTTAAAGAATTGAGAAAATATCACATGGTATTCGATTCGATTAAAATTTTAAAAGATTATTTTAGAGTTCTTCTATATCCGGTTGTATTCAATGAGAATTATAAAAAAAATATTATAATATTGAAAAATCTGTACCAAAGTTCCAGCAGTTTGCATGTGTTTACAAGAAAGGGAAATTCAAAGCTTTGTGCCTTTTATGCAAAATCACTCTTACTAGTCATGTATGATTTAATCAAAATTTACATATATCGTTATTAAAATTCCAGTTTGCTTGATTATTGGAAACAACTGATTTTGCTATTTTTTTTATTTTTTTTACCAATTAATTGGTTCTTAAGGAGACTTAATAGTCTTACTGCTTTCCAATTTGTCACTTTTTTATCAGCACTTACAATGGTGAGCTTCACTTTCCTTTAGCTTGTAACTCTCTAAACCTGGTTGGCAATTTTTTGTGTGTAACTATTATATGAAACATTACATAGACCCCTCAACCTTCTATATGATTCGGGCTAAGAAAGCTGAAGTTGATATTCCATCACTTAGGGCTCGTTTGGTGGACAAGATAGGATAAGGGTAGGATATGATATGGGGGCTTATATCATGTCCTATGTTTGATGAGCACCTGATTAGCAATCTGATGAGATTATGTAGAAGGAGAAAGAAGAAAGAAAAAACAAAATATAATGCAATAAATACAAATATAGTGGGTAGCGGGGATATATTGGGTATCCAATATTGGTATCCTATATTGTTGAATCCTAACCCAGCTTCCCCCATAGGATAAGAAATCATGTATTGGATATGATAAGATTAGATAATAGGATAAGCTAATCATATCTCATTGACCCACCAAACAAGAGATAAAAGTAGGATATGATAAATTATTCTATCATATCTTCTTATCAGGTGCTCCAAGTAGGCCCTTAGGCGATATGCATCGATCAACAAGTTTGGAAACAGGCTGGATTTCCACCTTCTTTATATAAGAAATTGAGAATGTATTTGTATTTTTTTTGAGAGGCAGGGAGGTTGAGGGTGAGAGGAGATTTGTTTTGACTTTCAAGTAGTGAATCATCCTTTTATACAATGTTGGATCTTAAAATGTTTGTACTTGCATTTGCCTAGAGTTTAAGTTTGTATTTTTTTATTTAACTTTTTTGGTACATAGTTTAAGTTTGTATTTGTTGAAAAATAATTTGTGTATTTTCTCAAAGATCGGCTTCAACCCATTTATGGATATTCAATTCTGTAGATGCTAGTGGTTTTGGAATATGTAGTCTGATTTATGTATGTTATTGTTATTGTTCTTACGAAATTAATTGTGCCTTTTCCTTCGTATTTTTCTAGTCATATGATATGATAAGAGGACTAAAATGATCCTAAATGTTTGGCCAGTGAACCTGAAGGGACCATATTCAGCCACTCTACTAAGCTTCGATGGACCCGCTAATTCGAATGACTGGAGTCAAGAGACCACTAGACTGTTGGAGGCCCAATTTTCATCAGTGTTCGGCTTTGTTGGATGGAGTAAACTACTATATATAGGAAAGAGAATAAAGGGGTATCTGTGTAATATAAAACTACTATATTGGAAAATGAGGTGGCAATTCATTTGGATCTTGCACGTGGTTTGAATCATTGGATGAAACAGCCACTAATGTTGTGCACAGCCAACAGGAAGGAGAGTCATGGACACATTTGGGCTCTAGGTTTTCAGGTACTTGATAGCAGAATAGTAACAGGATTAGCTCATGAAGGGTGTTGTTGCATTGACACCATGTTGAAACTTGAAACAAAGTATATATGTTTAAGAGAAATTGTGTCTATAATGTATCAGATACAAACCACTTAACACCTATTTATGCTTCTATTTCAAGTCAAGTGTGAGTGTAGTACAACTAAACCAAACCTAGAAGATAGAACAAATAACATCATAAGACCCCTAAAACCATTAATGGTATGTTCGGATAGAGGAGTTAGGAGGGCAAGGGTGGGGACTGGATAGGGATGATTTTCATTCCTAAATTCAGAGAATTATAAAATGCTCATAAAAATTAATAAGGAATGATTGGAAGGTTACATAATAATCTCTCATTTCATTACTCCCATTTTAAAAAAATCCACAAATAAGCAAAATGTCTTCTCTCCCTTCCCCTACCAACTCCTTCATCCAAGTATACCATAAGAGTACCTAATATTCTAACAGAAAGCAAACTAGAGGAGCAAGACATGAATTTTGTTATCTAATTTTTGAATAAACAACTAGACCCGAATGAAGAATATACGATAGTTGGCTAGTTGCAGACAACATGAAAACTCATTTGAACAATGCACCTTAATCTAGATTGTCAAAGACACTAAAAATAGGGAAAGAAAGATAAAAAAAAATCCAATCAGATACGGCATTCATTCGAAGTTATTTGTCTGAATATACTACTTACAAAAAAGGCTCAAGAAACAAACAAACAAAAAATGAAATATTTTGTAATACAAAATCACTCGAGGCAGGAGAACTACCCCATACATATAACACAGAATCTCCTATACTTTCAACGGATACGGTTGAAATGAGCAAAAGGCTCGGTGTTTGCCTTCGATGCATGTCGTTCTGGTGTTCCAAAAACCTTCCACAATTGCATTGTCTGGTCCGCTGCTGCAGTTGCCACAGTATAGCCATCTGGACTTTGCGTCATAAACAGCACCCTCTCGGCATGACCATCGAGATCTGCCATCTTCACCATAGAAGGATATCTCCAAAGAGTGAGCTCGTTATGGGTGAAACCATGTGAGCTAAGCAACTCACGCTCATGCTTGCTCCATAGCAGAGCGCATACCTGAGAGCCCGTGTTAACAGAGTTCAAGCATGCACCAGTTTGTGTGTTCCAAAACTTAATGCACTCATCACCCGCGTCTCCACCAGAAGCTAGTATATTTCCCCGAAATGGACACCAAGCCAATGCCTTTACAGCAGCTCTGTGCTCCTCAAGCTTGTGAAGCCAACGGGTTCTTGAATTGGAAGAGGCCATGGATCTATCCCATATGTGAATCAGATTATCATTGCCACCACTAGCCAATTGTTTTCCCGAAGAAGACCACTTGAGTCCACACACACCCCGTTCATGTCCCATGTAGGTTGCAGCAATGTGAGATTTCGCTCTAAAATCATTGTTAATAATTCTACCATCCATTCCTCCTGTTGTGAGGATATGATTGTTCCAAGCTAGTGAACCCACTCGCGCTCGGTGTCCACCCTTCAGTGTTCTTAGCTGCATTCACCAAATTCACACCATATGACCATCAGAATGCATAAGTCTCAATTGAAAAAAGTAAATAAATAAAGGTAAGTATTAATATGTTAGAAATTTTATTTATATATGCCCAATATTAATTAATTAGTTTTGTATTTTAAAATTAATCGGGTTAATGGATATTTCAATATTATTATTGTAACTAGCTCATTGTGATCATATTGAATTGGTCTTTTGGCATCGGTTGTTATTGGGCCTAGTTGGGCAGCAGTGTAGGCTTCAGTATGACCCTGGATTTCCATGATGGGTGTACATAGAATTTCTTTCCGGTTATTATCTAGTTCCCCTCTTATTACCATATATTTTCATTCTAGAATTCTGTATAGGTGCCACGTTGGATTCAGTTGTAACAAACTTTCCCTTCTTCTCCTTCTTTCTGTATTCAGTAGATGTACATATATAAGATGATATACGTGTAATGTTTCAGTTTAGTTTTTAATAATACAAGATGAATCTTTTTTCTCTATTTTCTGTTCTTCTGTTTCTCAAGTAATACCTCTCTAGCCTATTTATATTGGAGTTAAACTCCTTAAGCCATCCCGCTCCCATCGCTGAGGTTGCCTTTACTACATGAATAGGTGATAGAAAGAAAGATCTGACATATAGTCCCTTCTTTATTTCAGTTTTGTGATGATCCAACATGATACGCACAATCCATATTTTGATTTCATATTCTTTGGTATTTTATAATTATATACATGATTCAGGTTAAAATATTTCTTTCATAATATTTATCTACCAGCTTAGCATCGACAGAATCCCAGAGCTGGACATGGGAGTTATTCAAACCAATGGCTAAACGGCGTCCATCAGGAGCCCAGCAAACACTTGTAATGGGACCATCTTCATCATCCACAGTGACAAGTTCTGAAGTGGAACCATCATCCGCATTCCAAAGATGTACAGTATTTTCAAGTGCCATACTAAGGACGTTGCTGCTACCCCAGTCTAGTAAGTTCAAGTCGAATTCGTCTATGATGCCAGGTGCATACAAGGTCTTCTCAGAACTCTGACAAACATGGATTTAGCAAAACATTTATTAGAATACAATCGAAAAAAATAAATAATAAAACATGTTTAGCCTTGGCACAATTAGGATGATTTGATAACGTACCTGAGGAATGTATCGCATGGGCTTGGAGGATTTGGATTGAGGAGGAGGGGAAAGGATACATTTTGGGATGAGTTCAACCGGCTTTGTTGGCTTATTCTTGAATTCCAAGATTCGAGTCTTGTTCATGTCCAAGGCCTCCGCCAGTCTCTTCCGATAGTCTTCTAGCCACGGTGATATCGCCTCCTCCGTTGGCTTCTCTTTAATTTTCCTTCCCTCCGTAAGCATGTAGCGAGCGTAACCGAAGTCCATGGCTGACCTATTGGGAATGAACCTGTCCGCCTGTTCCGAAAAAGAGAAAAAAAAGTGAGAAATTCTAGATCTGTGAAATCGAGTTTTTATTTTTTTATTTTATTTTTTATTGATGAAAGAGTTTCAGATGTTACTTTAGATAATTCTATCTAATGTTCATTGAAAGATGTCATTTTGGGTTAAAAAATTAGAGTGATAAAAGATTATTATAACCTTGAAATAAATTAGAATTACAAAAATACTATGATTTCCGTCCCAAAACGAAAGTAACATCGGAAAAGACAAACCTTTTTTATTTTTTGTTTGGCTAGCAAGAAAATCAAGAAATACGCATAAAGGGGCTTACGTTTTCCCGATTATTATTTATGTGGAGGGAATTCTCTAGGAGAGGTAATCGGGTAGAAGAACGCCATGAGTCAGCATCCATGGTTGGAGCATCAAATAGAAGAGCAGAGAGAGCGGCGTGGTGATGAACTGATGATGGTTGATTTCGAGAGCTTCACAGAAAAACCAGAACAAGAAGAGAGAGAGAGAGAGAGAGAGAGAGAAGAACCACATCAACAATATTTTCTGACAAAATAAGAAATTTAAGTATGGGTGTAAATGGGCATCGATCCTGGCCCAAACCAGAGCATATTGGCCTAGGCCTGACCTGCTTTTTAATAACACAAAGCCTGAGAGCGGTAATAGTGCAAATTATTGATTTATCACAGTTAGTAAATTTTAATTGAAACCAATAACTAATTAACGATAGTCTAAAAATACTTAAAATAAAATGTTGAGTTAGGTGATCAGACTACAGCCACAAAAATTGAGAAAATAACACTTGAACCCAGTACAATACAACAAACAAAAATAGAGAAACAAAGTTCCCACGATTTAAAAAAGTATATTCAGGGAAACTAAGCTTGAATATGGTGGAATGTAAGCCAAATAAAAACAATAGAATAAGGGTTTCAAAAAAAAAACAACGGTTGACATGGTGTGTCCCTAAATGGAGGCTAATGAACAATAGCGCAGCTGTCGATGAGTAGCGTGGTCACCGGATGGAGGTGGCTCAGATGGCAAACACAAGTGCAGCTTATGTGGACCAAAAGTAGTAAAAAGGAAGAAAAGATCGGTAGTCCCCAGTCCCTAAACTCTATTATATAAGATAATTTTTTTAAAAAAATTGTTTAAAAATATAGGCCAGCATGGGCCGGGCTTTACAAAATAGGCTTGTGGCCTGATTTTAAAAGAGGTTTTATAGGTAGCCCAAGCCTGGTCTGTTTTGTTACGTGGGCCAGGAAAGGCCAGGCCAAAGGTAGGCCGGGCTAGAGGCCCCTGACGAATAGCTTGGCCCATTTACTACATTTAAGGTAGCCGTTTCCAGCTTTTCCTTTAGTTTTGAATAGTTGTTAGCTAGTTAATACACACGTGTAGCTAATGGGTATATGTGGGAGTTACTTAATGAGGTGAGTCACTGTGTTGTAAAGAATAGCACGTGTGAAGCATCACATGAAATATTTCAACTATTCATTCATAAATCAACTATCAATAATTAAAGTGACAATTTATACTTTCTTGTTTTATAAACTTCATCATTAAAATTGTAACTGATAATTTATGAATGGATGACCTAAACATTTACATTGCTATGTTAAAATAAGACATGAAATAATCAATTCTCATCACATATAGACATCAAGGGTGCTAAATAATTTGCGTCTAATTTAGATAGTTGGTTGTTTTTAATTATTAAAAATATGTAATTAGTTATTTTTTAGTAAATATATATTTTATTTAGATAAAATTAATCTCCTTTGTGACTTGGAGGGCGAAGGTTTTTGCCATTAAGCCAAACTATTTCACCTAAAATTCAAATAAAAAATGTCTCAACCCTAATAGTTTATTTTTTTTTGGGCACAACGGGACACCCCTTGAAATTTTTTTTATAAAGCATTTCAGAAAAATACTAAAAATAAATAGAGGTTGATTTCCCACGTTGTAAATAAATAGAGGTTGATTTTAAAATAAATCTCAGAATATTGAGTGGAGAGATAATCTTATATCCACATACCACATACAAATTATGTATTAACTGATTAATATTATTAGAAATATGTACACATAAAATTAATATGGGAGAAAATAACCATTGAATGTGAGGGGGAAAAGTAAAGAGAGAAATAATTACCAAATAAATAAAGTAAAGAGAGAAATAAAATAAAAAATGATAGCTGGCATAGAATTTGTGTGTGATTTATAAGGTACTTTTGCTTTGGTGGATTATATACATAATGTAAACTTCATATAAATCTTTACAAATATAGATATTGGAAAGAAGGTACATCATTTTAAATGATATAATTTTGTATCATTTTAGATGAAATGATATTATTTTAATGTATAATTAGTGATTTTTTACCTTATCTTTTCTCCACTTTTTCTCTCTTCCTAATTTTGCGGAAGAGAGAGAATTAAAAAATTATCAATTATATATAAAATGATATTATTTCATTTAAAATAACATAAAGTTAAGTTTCTTAAAATAATAAATATTTTTCTCATAAACATTTGATTAAAAAGTATTAATATAATAATATTAATTAATTAGCTTAACAAACTTAATTATGTAAACTGAGTGCACCCAAATTATATTTAGAAAGTAAATGGGTTAGGCAAAGCGGGAGGAATAAATTTTAAGTATTATCTAGATTCAGTGTATCTCATTAATCAAAGCAGTACATATAAAATTTGGCAGAAAAAAAAGAATTCTAACTAACATGTAATATTTTCATTGGTAGAATACACTGAATCTATGGTACAATAATAGCATCAAATATTTATTCAAGCGGGAGACAAAGAGCAACAGACAGAGTGAATGATTAATGAGGTAGAGTGTCTGAAAAGGGTTCCTTTCGGCGACTTCACGCCTCCCTCTAACCCCTTGGATTTGCACGAACACCGCAAATTTTGAAAGCCCTTCACAATTATACTTTTGCTGTGTCAGTGCACCATTTCAAACTATTTTGTAAATTTTTGTTTACTAATATGATTAGAGGCTTATTGTATTTATTATCAGCTTATAATTATCATCCCATATTGTCATCTTTATTATTGTCATATTAATAAAAAAGATTTAAAGTTTATATAAAAATAATTATAAGAGATTATATGTATAATGGATTTTCAACATTTTGCATGATTTGAGCATGTAAAATTTGTGTCATTTTTCTTTTTGTTGATGTTGATAATTTTTTTTTGGGTATAATCTCGAGGGTATTCTTATACAATATCATCTGGTCACTTTATTTTCGGAGTAAGCCCGAAGGCTACTCTCGTTAGAACAGCGAATACTTTGAGCTTTACAACTGGATGAAGAATGAGACTAATCCCCCTTTCGATGAGAGAGACAAGTCCTCTAGCTCCCAAAGATTTTTCAAGAATTTGCTTAATGCAATGTTTGAACCCTGATTTAAGCAAACCCTTGGAAGCTCAGTTGTCAATCTTCGGGGGTTAATGTTGATAAATTATAGGGTTTAATATATTGTATATTATACAAAATAAAATTATCTCTTATACATATATAAAAAGTGTGTGTTGTTTATATTTTTTCTTTTTTTTCTCATCTCCTCACATGATCCCACATGCTTTTAAATATGTGTAAGGAGAGAATTTTATCTTCTATACCATAATAAAAATTAGGGTTTTATATGAGTTATGTTGTAGGAAAAGTGATTGTGTAATGTTATAGAGATTCGTTTTGCGTGTCATTTTTTTTGTTTTAAAATGTGTGGGCCCCACAAAATGTTGCGTGTGTAGGAAACTTTGTTGTGTCATGTTAAAGGATAAAATAAAAACCCTAAAAATCAAACCCTATATTTTAATTGTATTCATCTATTTAATACATGGGAGAGGTTATACTTACTATCTAATTTTCTTATTACTTGTTACTACCAAATATTAACCGTTGATTTCTGTCAATCTAACGGTTGTAATTTATGGGATCATATTTATTAATTAATTATTAATTTGCAATAAATTATAACCGTTAGATTGACGAAAATCAACGGTTAAGATTTGGTAGTAACAAGTAGTAAGAAAATTAGGTACTAAGTATAACATTTCCCTTAATACATCTGAGAAAAAAATATAAAAACTTTAACATTAGAGAATCTGACTCTACAATAAATATAACCAATCGACTATACGTGTTGGAGCTTTGAATCCAATTGGTGTAAGGAAATGGGTATGATAATAATATGGGGAATATTAGTCTCATATTACATGAGTGTAGTTTTTTCATGCTACAGAAAAAATTCAAGTGTGGTTCACCATTAAAAAAAATAAAAAAATAGCGATGCGATTTTCGAAGTGAGATAAAATGAGATAATTATCTCATTTAAAATGAGAGACTAGTATTTCCATGATAATACTGAAGCGTGCGTTTGTTATGATGATGTATGCTCTTACAACCGTTTATAGTTTTGCGCCAATTACACTCACATAAAGCGCCACATTATTTTATTTTTTTTAATATATATATATATATATATATATATATATATATATATATATATATATAATTGAAAGCAAAAACAAGTTTTTTTAGTGATCGAACTATATATATATAAGGGAAAAATATTTCCGCAGTTAATGCAGATAAGTTATGTGCATGGATTCTCGAAACGACATCATTTTGGTATTGAAATCTTAAAAAATTATAATTATAAATATAAAGACTATTATAACCCTGAAATAAATTAAAATTACAAAAACACTATGATTTCCGTTCCAAAATGATGTCGTATTGGACTTACTATATATATATATATATATATATATATATATATATATATATATATATATATATATATATACAATTGAAAGCAAAAACGAGTTTTTTTAGGGATCAAACTATATATTTGGGAGTGCATTCTCTTATGTGAAAAAATGGTCATGTGATTATATTATTTAATCACAACCACTCATTGATGATGAAATAAGAGAGAAAAAAGTATATGATTTTTAAATGAGTGGTTGTAATCAAATAACATGACCACATGATTATTTTTTTACATGAGAGTATCCACTCCCTATATATTTAGTCATATTCTACTTGGTTCAGAACGTCGTGAGAGAGTTAGGTCCATATCCGGTGTGGGTGTTAGAGCACTGGGAGGACCTTTCCCTACTACGAGAGGATCGGGAAGGACGCACCTCTGGTGTGCCAGTTATCGTGTCCACAGTAAATGCTGGGTAGCCATGTGCGGAGCGAATAACTGCTGAAAGCATCTAAGTAATAAGCCCACCCCAAAAACATCAAACACTTTTTATCCGATTCTACTAAAATAGGATAAAATTCATAAACATAATCAAAATATTTGGAGACATCCGAGCCGAGATCAGTAACTAATATTAATAGAACTGTTATCGTGAAATTTATGGACATTATCTAATGATAAGAAATATGAAAAAACAAGTTCTTTGTATATACATTCAACCACTGTCGATCGTAATGACAATTATTTGTTTCTCGCAAATCAGCTCGGAAATCTTTCATGTTTCTTCTCCCAAATCAGCTCCTCCAGCTTCATCTCTGTCTGCATCTTCGTCTAACTGTTGTGCTTGCTCCCGGCGACAATACCTCTGGCATTGTCTCCATCGACGACAACTCTTGTGAACTCGCCACCAGCACAAGTTCTGGTCAGCTCTCCACTTGCTACTGTTCCAGTGAGCTCACCCCAGCGAAATCTTCCTCCTGCATTTTGATAGAACTTTTTTACAACAAAAATAATTTATATGGTTAAGCTTATTTATTATCATAGTCATTTTATTTGTGAATAACCTAAAGATTGACTAGTAATTTTGTTTCAAATTAAATAGAATGAATTCAGTCTTATCCATGTACCACAAAAATTATGTAAAATAAAGAAGATGAGCACTTGATTATAATTTTAAACTATTGTAATTTATTATTTCATTTATACGAATATAATCTCTCACACATATAATTAAATAGTAATTATAAAATAATTTTGAACCTTCTAAACAGTATAATATACAAAGAGATTAGGAAATGGATCCTCTCCTGTAATTTAACATGATCATGTCATGTGATATGATTTTAACCATTAATAACTAAATCGAAGGTGATAATTGTGTAACTTCTTATTCTTATATTTTTTTTTCTCTCATCCTTATTACCATTAATCCACCCATGTATGATTATGATTGCCCCACGTGACATGGTCATATTAATTAGCATTTGAGAAAATCCACTCCCCAAAGAGAATACTATACAAATAGTAACTACTAAAAGAAAAATAAAGATAGTATATCCTAACAACTTTGTGATTGTTATTACGTATTTATATCCTAACAAAATCTATATTAGTTTTTTAATCAGCAGGTGTCAATTGAATAGGATAGAAGATGGCCTTTTGAATAAAGCACATGTAACGCAAGTTCATCGCCCAGCAAAATAAATAGGGATTTAAGGTGTGTTTGGTACCCGGAAAATTTTAGTCTCCCCGGAAAAGCATGTTTGGAAAAGTAAGAATCCTACGTTTGGTACCCACAAATGAAAAAGTTTCCAGAGTGAGTATATTTCCAGAGTGTGCAAATCTTGGTACGGACAGGAGGTCAATAGTTCCATGGATTAATTGGAATTTTTTGGTACCCGGGGAAGTGGAAAATAAGCGCAAAAATACTGACAAAAGTAACCTTACGATCTGTCTGAAAATAGAGGAACAAGGGCTCCCTCTGTGTAGTTGTTGGCATGTTTTTGGTAGAAGATCTACTCCATCGTTAGCTGCTTGGAGGTTTACCTGTCTACAGGTCGTAAGGTTTAATGGTATCTTGAATTTTTTGCTCCATGCATGTAGCATCTGTGGAGGGTGGAAGTCCTAATTTATTTTGTTTGTTTTTTTTTAAACAGCTTCGTATAATGAAACAACAAGAACCTCCCTCTTTTGCCTTTTGAATCAGATCTTCCCACATCTGCATAAAAATCATTTTTCATGAACCAGAACCACAGCTTCCCAATCGTAGCACAGATGTCGACCAGCTTCTCTTTTGTTGCCGTATGTCTTCTTTCTCACAGCAAACCCATATGCGTTCGTCTTTTTCTTACGGACATTAAAAATTTAATATTTCACTGGGGTCATTTTAGTAAAATAACATAACATTCCCACAAATATATCACAATCAACCAAACACACACTCAGTAAATTTATTCATAATTTCCTAGTAAAATCTGATCTTACCAAACAACTTTTTAGTAATATTCCAGTAAAATATATTTCTCACTATATTCCAGTAATAATTATTTCCTGGATTAAAAAAAATTTCTCTTGTACCAAACGCCCCCTTAATGTTTCTCAGGGAATATATATATTTTACCTACATAAATGAAACTTATTTGTCTTTATTTTTCCTCTTTTCACATGATTCGTATAAATCCTACAAATTTTTATATGTGTAGAAATAACAAATATTAAACTCAATAAACATTAGAATTAATATTTCTCTTATAGGAAATAATTTTATTTCCTGCTCACATATAATGTAGAGATAAAATTATCTCATACCCGACATGAAAAATATTAATCCATATGATATGGACATTTCAAAAGCCCACAACAAAATGATACTCAAATAAAAAAGAGAAATAGACTATGATGTTATATGCACTAAAAATTCTCTCAATCTTTGATACATAGAGAAATAGAGAAGAGAAAAAAACATAAAGATTGACCCACTCTTTGATTTGTATGTGTAGAAGAATTTATTCAAAAAAAGTACAACATATTCATCAACACAACCCAACCCTTAACTAGGAGGAGGAGAAAAGAAAGCCATTGCACAGCCACAGAACTACACACCAACAACACACACTCTTCCCTTTTTTCAAAAACCCTTCCAAATCATTATAATCCATTCCAAACATGATAGGAGAAAGAAGACGACAACAACAACAAGGTGGGGGTGCAACAGCAGCACCTCATGGCATCCTTCTAGCAATAGTATTGGTCATTGTGATTGTAGGACCCTTTCTTATTAGGGACTATGGAGAAGTCATAATTGAAGCTACTGTTGGGAAAACTCGGTTCCCTCAGATCGGCTCAGGGGCCTTTGTGCGGAAATCAATCAACAAGATCTTGGATCTCAAATCTCGGCAATACCTCAGCTTGAACTTTCACCAGGTCGGGCAGCGCAGCGGAAAATCAAAAAACACAAATAGGAGAGAGAAGGAGAAACACAACCAGATTTTAACGTGTGAAAACTTTCTCCAATGAAGAAGTAAAAACCCACGGGACCTAGTTCAGATCAAAAATTCACTATAAAAATAATGGTTACAAAGAATAAAGATTCACCAATGTGGTGGTTAATCAGGCAACTTTAACGTTATAACTGTGTTCTCCCGGGAGAACATAGTTAAAAATGGCAGCTGTAGATAAATTTATCTAAAGTTGTTGTAGAAATGTTTACCCCATATAAGTAAATATATATATATATATATATATATATATAGGAAATGATCCGTTTATAATTTTTTTATAAATTTTTATAAATTACACTATTTTTTCTGGGAGAACATAGTGTAACTAGTGTTCTTCCTAGAGAACATAGTGTAATTTATTAGAGATTTAAAAAAAAAATTATAAATATAACCAACCCCTATATATATATATATTATGCCTTGGAGGATGAGACTGTTGGCATTTTCACCCTTTTACCCCTCATTAATTATTTAATAACTATTTTGCCCCTCATTCAGAACTATCTACCAATCTACCCCTCTTTAGTCGATTAAACCAAAAATTTAATCGATTAAATAGTCAAAATAGGAAAAAATCGTTGACTTGACTTGAAGATTTAGTCTATTAAATCTCCCTATTTAATAGATTAAATCTCTCATACATAAGGTTGTTCTTCTAATAAAGAGGAAGATTTAACCGATTAAATCTTCATTTGACCATTTAATCGATTAAATATTCAATTTAATCGATTAAAGAGGAACAAATTGGTAAATAATTTACAATTAAGGTCAAAATGATTATTAAATAATTAATGAGAGGAAAAAAAGATGAAAAAGCCTGAGACTGTTCCTAACATTTCAAAACATTTTTAAATTTTTGCATATGCAGCTTGAGACGCGCATAGATAAGGTGCGCGTATAGACACAAACAAGACGACCGCAATTACCCTTTCAGCATAACTAACTTAAATAGTTTGACCAAAAGCTTATATGGGTCAAACATTTTGAGAAACGGATTACGTAGTTCAAAAAGCCCAAGATGTTAGCCTGAAACATCAAGTGGTATGTTGGATTGATATTTTAAAGGATTTTAATGAATTATTTTTAGATAATTTTTTTTATTAATATTCAATTAAAATTTTAAAGGGTTGAGAAAATATCACATGGTATTCGATTCGATTAAAAATTTAAAAGATTATGTTAGAGTTCTTCTATATCCGGTTGTATTCAATGAGAATTAAAAAATATATATAATATTATAATATTGAAAAATCTGTACCAAAGTTCCAGCAGTCTGCATGTGTTTACAAGAA